>QXTE01000914.1:3291-42514 GCA_003942145.1 Platysternon megacephalum
CTTGGTGAATCTATTTATAGAATAAGCCATCAGTTTGGGGGATTGTCTGCCCTCTACTTTCTTGCAGTCTGCCCGGAGTGTGGTCACAGCATTGTTGTGTAAGCCTCTCTCTTATGGAAGCAGAGGGAGCTTAGTCACCTTGAGATCCCAGCTGCTGCCCTGGAAGAGTTTTTCATTNCAGATTCACCTCTGGTGATTGAAGCCAAAGAAGTTACATGAGAGATGAATCTGGGCCCGTGTATGTCATGTCTGCTGTAGACTGTCTGATGGGAGCCATCTAGCACATTGCATGCTGTTTGATGTCTGCTGCTGTGGTCTGTTTCCTGGGCAACTTCTCCCACGTTGAGTGGCAAAATGACAGAGAGGAGCATTTCTTTTTATTAATTTGAATAAGAGCAGAGAAGTCCCCCCAGCCCAGCTCCTTTTATAACTTCATTTTTATACTGAAGGTGCATCAAACTCCCCACCCCTCAGCTCTTCAAGATATTCTGTTCATGTCTGAGGAACAGGAAGTCTCCTCTGAATGAGTTTCCATACACAGGGCTTAACTCAATATTAATGAATTCCTCTTAGAAGAAGTGATCAGTTTCAACTGGTTCTCTTGGATTTGGCTACTGCAGTGGTGATTTTCTTGCCGGTCCAAGTAGTGTCAACTCCATTGTAAGAACTTGGTCCCAATCCATCCCTGGTATAAAATGGCATCGCTCCGTGGATTTCAATGGGGCACATGCCCGCTTATCCCAGGAAGAATTTGGTGCTTTCTCCCTAAAATTCACTCTGTTGTGGAAAATTCCTCCACAACTGAAGCTTGACCCCCTAAATCTCTGACTCTTCCCTGCTGTAACACAAGAAACAATCTCCACCACGGTTCAATGGTCTACTCACTTGAAACATTTCCTGGAACCAGTCTGCGGTTGGTTCTTCCTCCAGCAAAGTCTTCATTAGCTTGCCAAGGGCTTCCAAGGACCTCACGTACAGTGACTGAAACCAGAAGAGAAGGAGTGAGGCTCAGCACAGATCATTTGTGTGTGTGGGCCGGGGAAAGCTAACCATAACCTTGCCAGGGAGGCCACGTTAGCAACCTGCCTCAGCCCCACTAGCTTTCTGCATTGGATGCCATTTCTGGCCATGGGAGGGTTTCCACTGGGATGATGCCTGACCAGGATGGGGGGAGGGGCGGGGAAAGCTGCAAGCAACACGTGAAAGAACCGTCTCTAGTGCAGCCCCGGGCCTTATTCCGATTCCAGCTACGTCCTGCCCATCTCATGCCCCCAGCTGCTCCAGATCCCGATCTCCTGCAGTGTAAACTCCATCTTACCTGGGTGGAACGGAGGAAAATCCACCTCCTCCCCCTCCCCATCCCTCCAGTGCTGGTGGCTGAAGGGTTACCCAGCTCTTCCCTGCCACTGGGGACCCACTGTGTCTCTCAGGTGAGCACCAAGCAGGTTTCCAAAATAAACTGTTTTATTTCCTTTAATGAGCCCAGTGGGGAAAGAGGCCCAAGGGGGCACGTGATGGGGCTGGAGCGTAAGCGATCCAGGGCCGGCTCCTGATGCGAAGGATCTAATGAAGATCTAATACAACCCGGTCTGGCGCCCACGGCCCACGTTACACCCAGCACCCTGCTAACGATTGCAGGGGCCAGTGCATGACCGTCCTGCCTCTTGCACGGGCTCGGGAAGAGAGCTGAGTACTGAGACCTTCACTGCAGTGACCGGGGTGGACAGGCCAGGTGGCTGTGGGAGCCAGGGATACGGAGTCCTGAACCCTGACATCCTCCTGCTGGATGGCAGCCGGGCGCAACGAGCTGCCAGGTTTTCACCTCCTATGGGGATTGGTTACAATGATGTCAAGCCAATGATTCAATGGCGTCGACAGGTCCTCACCAGGCCCCGCCCCATTGAGCTAGGCGCTGTACAGACAGAAGCCACGCTCCCTGCCCCAAAGAGACCACAGGCTGCTAGTAGAAACTGGCATAGATAGGCAGCGTGGCCTAGCGGCTAGGGTTCTAACCTTGGGCAAGTCACTGCCTCGCTCCAGGCCTCAGTTTCCCCTCCCCACTCAGGTCTATTTAGACTCTGCGCTCTTCAGGGTAAGGACTGTCTCTGACTAGGAGTACGTACAGCACCCTGCACAATGGGGCCTTGAGCTCAGTCAGGGCCTAAGAGCTACCGTAATGTAACCAGATGCAGGTAGAGGTGAGGGTTCGGGTCTCAGAGGGTAAAACTCACAGATGGGTTAAGCAGATCTCAAAGGAGCCAACCACGGACCAGAACTGGTTTGTGCCTTGCGATTTCCCCTGAGCCACAACCCAGGAGGGCAGGGAAATTCTGGGTGACAGCAGAATTCACCTCCTGCCTCTAAGAGACATGGGTTGAATTGCGGCTCAGGTGGCAGAGCCAGTGCGAAGCCTAGCACAAGCCACTGGTCTCTGCTGGGGAGAGGCCCTGGGCCCAGAATAGCAGGGGGACAGTGGGTTGGGAGGAAGGGGGCACGGCAGAGGAAGGGGGCACTTACCATCCATGCTGTGGCCCACGGAGGCCACCAGCTGCGGTTAGGAGGTCATGGCAGGCGGAGAGGGAGGTCTGGCCTGGCGCCTCATGGGGGACTTTGTCCCAGGCAGCAGGAGCAAACACGACCTCTGCTTCAACCCCGGCTTCTCCAGCGAGCCGAGGAGAGACCCGAGCCAGCACAGGGCCCAGTGCAGCTCCAGGGCGTGTCTGTGGCGCCACCTCTCCCTCCACGCTGCTCTAACTGGGTTCTTACCCCATCACCCATAACCCCTTGGGGCATCTGGACACTGCCCTGATCCACTGCTGGAGGAGGAAGAGAGGATCCCCCAACTCCTCTCCCTGCCCACTTCAGCCGCCTCATTGTAACTCCTTATCCCGCCCCCCCCATGACCTATGAATGCCCTTCTCTATCCTCCCATCCTGAGGATCTCAAAGCACGTTAGAACACCCACGGCAAGCGACCAATCCCAGTGTACAGGTGGGGAAACTGAGGCAGGGAGAAGGAAAGGAATCTTGCTGAAGGTCCATGGCAGGACCGTGGCAAAAGGGGAACAGAACCCAGGAATCCTGGTTCTCCGCACCTCCTTTGCTAAGCAATACTCCACCGCTCCCTGCCTCGTGCTGGGAATAGAGCCCAGGAGTCCTGTCTCCAAGACCCCCGCCCCCTTTCCTGCTCTAACTCACTAGATCATGCCCCTCTATAGGGCACCCCACAAAGCAGAGATGCTAAACAGGGATCCTTCATCCAGGCTACTGGACACAGACACACCCTGGGGTTCTCTCTGGCTTGCCACTGCCAAGCCGGCAATACAAGGCATGACCACTAGGGGTCTCCCCTAAGTTCTGGCCTGGAGTGGCATGGAAGGCACCTGACTTAACCCCGCTACTGTCCACACACAAACGCCTCTGACCCCAGTTGGGAGGTGCTAGCCGGCCCAGCTGGGGGTAGGCTCTACTTTTACTCGGGCTGGAACCCACCCACTTTGCAAAGGCTAAACCGACAGTCCCCCAATGCCTTCCCACAATTCCCCTGCAGGGCAGACAAGTTCTCCCGCGATTGTCAGGGAAAGAATCTGAGCATCTCAGCACAAAGAGCCCTGCAATTTCCCCCCGGAACAAGCACAGAGCCAGTGAGGACACAGTTACTCAAACGGGTGGCTGCTCAGACCCAGACTAGGCTACCAGGGGGCTGATCAGCCTGGCTAACTCTGGAGCAAAGACCCACCCATAGGCTCCCAAGAGCTGACTTAGCCCTGAGAAACTTGCCATTGACCAGCGCAAGACCAAAGCTAGCCAGGTCCAGAGGGAGTCCAAGGGGTTGTGACAGCCACTGTTTCGGTCAACACCAAGGATTGAACCGAGGACCTGCAGAGCTAAAGGCTGGCGTCTTTACAGCTTTTCATCACAGCCAGGCTCTGTAGCTGGGGTGGGAACAGACTCGCAGCATCTATGGGTCAGGGACACACAACGCACACTAGGTTACACTCGCCCCTCCTCCCCCAAGGGAGCATGGGCCAGGGTGGTTAAAAGCTCCAGCGGACGCCAAGAAAGCCAAATGCCTCCTGCTGCCTGGCCATCCCCGGGCATGTAACTGTACCCTCATGCCAAGAGAGAAGGTCAAAGACATGACTTGAAATCCCTTCCTGCCCCCTCTCCTTCATACACTGGCTCATCCCTAAGCACGTTCATTATATACACATGGGACTCATGGCAGCCACCTCAGGGGCAGGTCATGGCAGCTGGTCAACAGCGCACAGCAATGCTGCATGGGGACTGCTCACCCAGCACCCAAATGCAGCTGCTTCTGGGGTGGGGACAGCAGCTGGTTAACAGGCACATTGCGGTGCAGAAGAGTGAAGGATCCAAGACACTGGGAGGTGGACTTCGGAGGAGGTGGCGAACCCTTAACCACGCTGGGATTTGGTCAGGGTTATTGTGGGACCTGCTCCAATGCCCAGTCATTTTCCAGCTCTGTAAACTGGGGCTGAGGATTGTGCTGGGGGGCGGAGCTCATTCACAAAAGTGCTGACAAGTTCCTTGGCTAGAGGCTGGCGAACATCATGAAGGATGAGCTGGCCACGGTGGCCACCTAGACTAGTCAATCCGAGGGCTGGCAATCCCAGCGCTGGGCATCCCGCTCCCTCCCTCACTCCTGCATTTCTGACGAGAAGCCCGACTTTCTCAACTCTGGGATATTGCCAGGATCTTTCCCTCCTTGGCAAACGCCACACGGATCCCCCCATCCAGAGAGCGCCAGGCTACAGCCGGATCCTGTACGGGGCTCCTGGAGTTTCCGATCCCGATGCCAGCACGCTGCCCCACTCCCACCGCCCACTATCGGAACAGATGAAGGACAGAACTTTTGACCCAGGCCTGGAAAGCTGACAGAGCAGCAACCCCGATCGATTTCCCAGTGGCCAGATTTAATGCCACACTCAATAAACACAGCTCTGGAGCCGATCCATGTCTGTGAGGGGAAGGGTCAAAGCTAAAAGCAGGAGAGAGCCCCGCCCTCTTTGATCAATCCCTCACCCAGCTGTACCTCAGCTGCAGATCACACTGGGAGATATGTCAGGCTGGCTTAGTTTCCAAGGAGGGGAAGCTGCTTTCTGCTGCTCTGAGACAAGGGAAGCAGCAGCAACGGCTCTGGCAGGGGAAGGGGGGACTGGAATAGCATAAGGGGAAATTCGTCCGCCACCAGCCAGAGATCGGTTAGCCAGAAGGACCTTCGCCCGCAAGGGAAAGACCAGAAGCTCCCTCCCCGTGGATGCTTAATACCAGAACAATCCTGTACTACCCCTCAGCACAGATACTCCTGCTCCGACCACTAGACTGTGCTCTCCCCGAGCTGGAACAGAACCCAGGAGTCCTGATTCCTTCAGCCCTACTCTAACCATTAGACAACACACCTCCCAGAGCCAGGGACAGAGCGCAGGAGCCCTGCCTCCCAGCCTCTCACCACTACGACCAATACAGGAGCAGGTGAGTGAAATTCTCTAGCTTTAGAATCCGAGCCAGCACTCCCCTTGCAGAGTTCGGAACGGAACCCAGGAGTCCTGGCTCTCAGGCTACGGCTCTAGGGAACACTCTCAATGTCCCTAGCCAGCTGTTGCGAGGACCCAGTGTGATCTACATTGTGGGCCCACCACACCCTATGTCTGTGGCACCTCTGTACCCCCGAGCCCAGCCACCAGCTCACGTGCAAGCCCTCTGCTATTTGCCAATGCGCTGGCTGCTGCACAGGGGACAGAACCAGGGACCTCGACAGATAAAAACAGGGGCTGCCCCAGTTTGAGCTAAAGAGCCCAGGCTCCCCGGCTAGGCCGGTAAGATTCAGATCCTCAGCACATCAGACACAGAAGGGGAACCCCTCACGCATGCTCAGCAGTCAGTTACATGGGCCCTGTGGAAGAGAGTGCAGCCAGGCAGGTAGATACAAGGGCCTTCCCCCTCTCCCCCCACCCCAAGAACAGCTCGGCTGATCCTTGCTAGCGCCCCCTCCTGGTGACACGCAACAAAGCAGCGATCATTTATATTCACACAGCATCCGGCCTCCCAGCCCATCACAAAGCTAGCGACAGACAAGCTGTATGCAGGGATGCTGAGCTGCAGCCACCTCTGGGGTGGAACATGCCAGCTGGTGAACCCCGGAATGGCAGGAGCAGGGGTTAAGGAGGCAGAATGGAGCTGGGGTTGGGGCCGACCCTGGGCTTAGCCTGTAAATAGTCTGGGTCACAGCACCATTGGCATCGCATCAGCCCCCAGCACCGGAGTCCATATTGAGAGGGGAGAGCACCACCCTGCAGCACAGCGCCCCCTAGCACCAAGTTGGGGTATTGGGCTCAGCACTGACGGAGGGGAGAGAGCAGCCCCCACGCTGCTCCCTGCAGCACAGCGCCCTCTGGTGCCACACTGGAGCATTGGCGTGAGGGCTGACTGCAAAAAGAGAGCGCCGCCTACCGAGCCCCCATCCTGCAGCACATCGCCCCCTAGTGCAGCACTGCTTGCGAGGCGCAGTGCCCCCCCGCAACTCAGCACCCCCAATCTGCACGCTGGGGCATTAGCGTCAACCCCCCACCTCTGTGGCACGCTGTGGTTCCTAGGAGAGGTCCCAGGCATGACGGTTGGGAAACGGACCCCACTTCCTCCTCAACCCCTCGCAGAGCATCCAGCTTCCCGGTGGCTTGACTATTCACCACCAAGGCAACAGACCAGCGTGCTCTGCCACCTGCGGGTGAGGAAAGAGGCGATCACAGGCAGCAAGGGGTTAATACCAAGAAGCAGAGTCTCAGTTACCCAAGGTCAGAGAGGAGCCAGCTCTGTTTCAGATGATTAAAACTCCTCCTCTCAGCTAGAGTCCTGTGAGCTTCCCCACCACCACCACAGCGCCACCTAGCTGCAGCGGGTAAACAGAGCGCAGACCAGGAGGGTCAGCTTGTGGGGGGAGCAAGGGGGCTCCACATCTTTGCTACATGGATCCTAGGTGGGAATCAGGCTCCAGATTGGCAGAGCCGTTTATTCTAACTCCAGGGCACTTTGAGATGCAAACTGGTTTCACGCAGGGGCTGCTAGCCCGGTTCCTAGTGGGAATTGCCCCGATTTCTAGTGCCAGTCCAGTAGCAGCCTCAGATGAGGAGGAAACAGGGTCTGGCACCTGGGGCCCCTCGCCCCAGCCACCGGGAGGGTCCCTCCAAGGCAGACAGTGCAGGGATGGCAGACCTGCTGGGGTTCTCAGCTGGGAGAGCCAAGGCTGCTGATCTAGTGTGAAATTAACCAAGGGCAACAATAGGAAGCCTGGATGTCTGAGACAAAGAGGTGGGTGGGAACCAGCAGAGGGAGATTTGGTTGCTACTGGGCAGTGATCTATGAGGAGTCTCTGAGGAGTCTCCTCACCTCCAGCCAGTCAGTCAGTTACTCCAGATCACAGCTGGATGGGCGGCTGTGGTGTCCCTCCCCTTTAACAGGCAGCAGCTAGCAAAGAAGGCAACACCCCCATAGGGCCCCTCCTACTCCCTCCTGACAGTTTCCAGACCCAGCATGGGTTTGCTAACTGCTGATGCTCCACCCAGGAGCTTCTGCAGCGGTGCCTGCAACACGAAGCAGAGCAAACCCCTGATGCCCTGCCCGGTATCAGTGCCTTGATCTGCTGGGTCAGAGAAGCGGGCAGAAGCAGCGCCAACCAGCGGATCAGACCCTGGCCTGGGAATCAGGAGACCTGGGTTCTAGTTCTGGCTCTGCCACTGACTTCCCATGAGACCCTAGAGATGTCCCTTTGTGCCTCAGTTTCCCCATTCATACACTGGGGATGATAGCCCTGCCTCACAGGCAGGTTGTAAGGATAAATGCATTGACTGAGGTGCTCAGATGCTACAGTGATGGGCCCTCAGAAGTACCTTAGATCAAGAGAATAAACCCAGGAGTCCTGGCTCCCAGGCCCCCTGCTCTAACACTAGACCCCACTCCCCTCCCAGAGCCAGGGAGAGAACCCAGGAGTCCCGACTCCTGGTGCTATCAAACTGTAGCGCGTGGTCCTCCCCCGCACGCCATGCCCGCTGGATCTGGAGGCAGCGCTCGGAAGGCCGAGACAGCAGAGGGTTAAAGGTGCCGGAGAAGCCGCTGGCACCAGGTGCTTTACAATCTGNGGGGGGGGGGGGGGGGGGGGGGGTTCGTCTCTGATGAGTCACAGCTGGGGAGGGGAGGAATAAAAGGAGGGAATGAGGGAAAGAAAGAGGGAGCGTGAAAGAGAAGGAGGAAGTGAAAGTGGATGAGAAGGAAAGAGTGAGACAGGATGTCAGAGAGGAAGTGTAAGTGACACATGAGAGGGCACAAATCTGTCCCAGCAGCACAGGGAAGTAGCCTTGACTATCGCATGGAGGGGAGCCAGTGGATCCTTGTGCCACTCAGGGCAAAGGGATCCGAGCGCCCAGCCTCCCACCCACACCAAAGATCTGCAGCGATCAAGGACCAGGCGTTTGCCCTGCAGCTTCCCAGGCACAATGGGAGGAACGGGAGGTGCCACACACCAGGGACTGGCCTTTGGAATGGAGGGAGAGTGGGAATAGAGAGGGGAAGAAAGACAGAGAGGGAGTAATGAGGAAGAGAAGAATCCATAGACCCCACTCCCTTCCCAGAGCTGGGGACAGAACCCAGGAGTCCTGACGCCCAGGCCCCTGCTCTAACCATTAAACCAGTATGGAAGACTGGGAGCCAGGACTCCTGGGTTCCATAGCCAGCTCCGTCCCCAATCCTGCGAGACTTTAGACACAGACCCCCCTCTGTGCGCATCAGTTTCCCCCCATCACAAAACAAAGACAATC
Source organism: Platysternon megacephalum (assembly GCA_003942145.1). Taxonomy (NCBI): domain Eukaryota; kingdom Metazoa; phylum Chordata; order Testudines; family Platysternidae; genus Platysternon; species Platysternon megacephalum. The sequence goes on from QXTE01000914.1 coordinate 12,122, forward strand.
TCTCCCTTCAGAGGGGTTGTGTGTGTGGGGAGATTAGCTACCATCGGCAGAACAACGAGAGCCAATGGAGCAGCGCACGCCGCACAAACTGGTTTGGATGCCCAGCGCAGACACTCAGCTAGGAGAGAAGTCCCACTCAGCTTGGCGGGTTCAGCCCTCCTGACATAAGAGCTGCCATCTCCAGAGCCCATGTCCCACCCCGGCGCCACCATCAGCTCCTCAGCATGGCAAGAGGCTCGCGTGGCCGGCGCAACACGGCCGATGGCTCAGGAGTGGCAGGAAGACGAGTCCCTTGATGTCAAGCTGCTGCCAGCGGTGACTGGGAACCGAGAGCTCCTAAGGCCTCATCCGCTGGGTGAGCTTCCCCCTCACCTCGACCCTGCCCCGCAGAGAACCTTTCCGGGGGGAGCTGGGCAGACCAGACTCAATCCGTGGTCTCCCCACAGAAGCCACCACAAACTTCAATGGCGCCTGCATCACAGGAGACCCCTCCCGCCGCATCCCCACTAGGACTCAGATGCTGCATCTCTTTTCCCCAGCACCGAATCACGGCAGCCCGACCCCCCGGGATCTGGGGCTGCACGTGGTCCTACCCCCAGGGCTCCCATCCCAACTCACTCTGCTCATTCCAGGCGGCAGCGTGCTCGGACACATGGGCCGTCTCGCTGCCGGCCAGGGCCCCCGCCTCGCTGCGCGGCCCCCAGTAGAAGATCCGCCCAGCCAGACTCTCCAGCTTCTGAAGCGGTGACATCTTAGCGCCTTTGTTCCTGCTGGGGTTGGGGCAGGTCATTTCTGCTCCATGGCTCATGTTTTCCTTCATTTATTTATCTCCCTCTCTCCCCGGCCCTCACAACCAGAGTCGACGCAACGCTCGGCCCCGATCCAGGAATCCTCCGGCCTTGGCCATTTCCCAGCAGCGGAGAAGACAGCAGGGTCAGGGACTAGAGGAATGGCCCCAAGCCTCAGCAAAACTCCTCCACTCCGGACAGAGATAGGGGGCTTGAGCTGATTGCTCTTGACTTCTAACCAGGAGAGAGAATTTCCATCCAACAGCTCCCCCGTCCTGCAGCAGCCCCAGAGCGTGGCTGTCAACTCAGAGACCGGTGCGCGACTCTTCAGGGNCATGTGAGGCCTGAGTCAGAGGGGTGCAGGTCCTTAAATCCACTGCTGGGGGCCCCGCTTGCAGAGACGATCAGCAGGGGGTTGCAGCGCATCGAAGGTGGCTCTCCAAGCGGCGTTCAAAGAGACCCACATTCGGAAACCCTCGGCGGCACCCTGCAGCAGCACCCCAGGGAGGAGATCTCGAAGCACCACGGGGTTTGACTCTCGTGTCGTGCAGTCCCAGGCGGTACCAACCACCAGCAGGGGAGGGACCCAGGACTAGTCGCCTGGAGGTTTCTTTACTTTGCCTTTCCCAAACAAGCGCTGCTGCGCTCCTTGACCTTGGGAGCGGGAAGCCACTTTCAGCGGAAGCCAAAGAGCCAGATAGCGCTCCGGGGGAGAAGCAAGAGGGTGGGATGGGGAAGGAGGAGGCCCTTCCTTGTGAATCTCAATTTCCAAACAGCCGGGGTCTGCAGAGACCGGGACTTCGCAGGCGGGAGGGAATCCGGAAAGGAAGCTGCTCACCGTGGGGGCAACGGATGAGGGGGCTACTGTGTCAGCCCCCCAAAGGCGCGGAGGAGGTAATGGACCAGCCGGCCGAACAAGTGCACCCAGAGGAAGAGCTGGATCCAGAACTGGAAGTCGAAATCTGAGCCTTCCGCAATCCCACGAAGGTCGCTGGGTCTGAGCTCCATGCCGCCGCCCCCGGTGACGCAGACCTTGGCTCCTGGCCGCCGGGATCCTGATTCAGGCTGCCCTCCTTATCTACGCCACCCGAGGCTCCCCCATGGCTGCACGGCTTCCAACCAGACCTCCGGGACTCTTTGGGGGGGCGGAGGGGGGGGGGAAGAGAGATATCTCCGGAGGAGAAATGTCTGGACAGTAGCAGGGTGGGAAGCAGCCAGTTTCGCTCCTGTCACTTCCCAGGCTCAGGGCTCAGCCTGCCCCGGTGAGGAGCGCGCTAGGTATTGTTTCAGCAAGTGCCCCATGGGAGCAGCCTCAAAGGGGGAGGGAGAGCCAGGTTCACACGAAGCCCTTAAAGGCATCGGCTCCCTGCTCCACATCTGCTCCATCAGCTGTTGCAGCTAGCCACTGGGTGACCGGCGCTCCCCGGGGATCTCGGCACACGGGCCCATGAGGCAGGACAGGAGGGTGGAATCATATGAAACCTGGCCTGGCAGCTCCCTCATCTCGGGGGGGGGGGGGGGGGGGGGGAAATCTACAGCATCTCTAGGGCAGCAGTTCAAACCCAGTCCAATGTGAAATTAATTTGGCAGGTCTCAGTCCAATTCCCAGAGGTAGAGACCTCCCCGACACAGAATCATCCTAGACAGGCAAGACTCCTGGGTTCATTCTCACCATTAGACCATGCTGCCTTCCCAAGCCAGGACTAGAACCCAGGAGTCCTGACTCCCAGCCCCCATTCTAAACACACACACCCCATCCCAGCCCCCACTCACTGCATAAGAGGAAAGGCCACGTTAGCTGCTCCTATCCCTTTTGGAGAGAGAGGCTGGTGAGGGGCAGATTATCTTCTGGGCTCCCATTCAAGCCCCTTTCAGGCCTTACAGTCATGGGCCTGGGGGTGGGGTGGGGTCTCCCCACAGTTCCCACATGGGAGGGAGATGGTTTTGTGATGGGGAGGCCCCTCCCTCTGGGAATTGGACTGACACCTGTTTGAGCGGGGCTACTAGGAGTCAGGACTCCCGGGTTGGAGGGCTGAGAGTCTGATCTTACCGGCTCATCTGGTCTTTGTCAATACAGCCAGTCAGGGGCAGCTGAGGCCAGTGCTCCTCCCGCGCGCAATAGGATCGGCTTCTTTGAGCTGCGCCTGGGGGAACGGAAGCCTTGACATTGACCAGCCAACAAGAGCAGATCAGCTGAACTGCTGGGCGGGAAGGTCTCCGCCAGCTGCTGCACGCTCAGTACCCCGGGGTTGGGTCTTGAGACAGCCCCTCCCATCTGGTACCTGTGCTGGAGCTCCCCCCACCCCCCTCCCTATAAGGCCTAAAAGGGGGTTGATTGGAAGCCACTCTCCATGGAAGGGACTGGACCAGGCCATCAGTGCCCTTCCTCCAGAGCTGGAGCCTAAACCCTTTTCCATGTAACCTGGGGTGCTCAAGCTGTTCAGGTCAGAACAATTCCATTGCCAGCCCTGTCTGAAGGCACCAGCAGAGGGAATTAACTGGCTGATCGGGGTGGGGGTAACAGATATGTAGCTGAATCCGCACTCCCGAGGGGCTGCCCCCCCATGCCAATCCGACAGGCTGGAGAGAGCGGTGCCCAGAGGGTTAACCTTGTGCAGGTGCAGCTTTGGCAGGACCAGGGGAATTTTCTGCCATCTCAGGTGACGGGTCCCGCAGGCTCAGCACGAAAGGTTTAAAATATTCCAGCGTGCTCATTAAAAATCATCCACCTGCAGCCAGCAGCAGCAGGAGGGACAAACGGACACAGCAGATGGCATTTTGCCCTCCTCAGCAATCGGAGCACCATGGCCCGGCAACAGATGGTGACCCCAGGGCAGTCAGCCTTATAGTGCAGCACCAGTGAGAGCCCCACTTGGTACACCCCGTCTAACCAGGGGCTTGTCTGCTCTGGCAGCCTGAAGTTCATTAGTCCTTCATTTCAGCAGTGGAATCCCTGCTCCACCCCAGAAGTGGGCGCATCAGGGAAGTGTTGAATGTTCATTGCCTGAACAGCCCTGTGCACCCAAGGAGGCACTACTGGGAGTACAGGCCATTTAACCCAGACAGGTTCATCTTGGCCTAGCAGGCAAGCCACCCCGCTTCAGAAGCCACCACAGGGACTCATGATCTTTGAACAACTGAAGCCCACCCAAGCAGTTGCAGGTGTAGAACATACACATCTCACCCCCCTTAACCCTGCTTCTGCTCCCCCAACAGCAGCCAGCTGGGTCTGTGAACACGCAGGGAGAAGGGAAGATGTAACACACCAAGGGGGGTGGGAGGCAAGAGACAGCATGAAATATAGATCCAGGCTCTGCACAGAACCCTCGACTCCCTACGTTACAGCAAGCTTTCGGTCACCATTTACCAGGGGCTGGGGCGGATTCTCCAGCACAGGCAATTTTCAAAACAAACGTCGATGCTTTTCTAAGAGATCTGCTCTAAGTCAAACGGGCAAGTCCTATGGCCTGTGCCACGCTGGAGGTCAGACTAGCACAGTAGTTTTCAACCTTTTTTATTTGCGGACCCCTAAACAATTTCAAATGGAGGTGCAGACCCCTTGGAAATCTTAGACACTGTCTGTAGACCCCCAGGAGTCTGCCGACTACAGGCTGAAAACCACCAGACGAGATGAACACGGTGGTCTCTGCTGGCTTTGGAGTCTCTGACAGACGGCCTTGTGGTAAAGGCAGGGGACTGGGATTCGGGAGATTTGGGTTCCATTCCCAGTTTGGACACCGACTTCATGCAACCTTGGGTGAGTCATTTCCACTCAGCTCCCTGTCTGTAAAATGGGGCTATGAATCCCTCCATTGTCTGTCTGCTCTCTTTAGAGTCAAAGCTCTTTAGGACAGAGACTCTTTCCAGGTGTCGGAGGGCCTCGGATCAGGTCACCACGTGCTACTGTAATACAAATACAAACCCATCCAATTCTTAACCATGTAAAGACTAACCAGAAGGAATGCAGGAAACCAGCTGGGATGCTCACATCACAAACATGCCGATGCAGGAGAGAATTGCACTCATTTTCAGCCCCAAAACTATGTATATTTACAAACAAAGAGTTCCTCAAAAACCAAACGCAGAGAGCAATTTTGCAGGATTTCAAAAGAAAATTCAGTAAACAAAAAAAAGTTTGCTTGAGGATTTAGAGAGACGTTACTGGTTTAAAAAAACATTACAACAAAAACTATCCTTCTTGTGTTACCAGCACCTGGGTTTATTAAACTTAAAGCTTGTTTTTAATATAAATCCCTCCGCCCTTATTGCCTTTGCAGGTATTTCAGCATGGACAAATGGGGGGAAAAACCCACGGTAGCTGGTCAATTTCACTCCGGTTCTAGTCAGTTTAACTTCTGGTACTTAAGTAACTCCACATTGCTACACTGAACTGTGATCAGTAGATGGAGATAGCTCAACAACTGCTGGTGCCGATTCCTTGTTTACAGCCGCTAAACTGCATCAACCCACTAAAGACTTTCTTAATCTGAATTTGAAAGAATGTCTGCAGCACTGGTCACCCCAAATCAAAGAGGATACTGCAGAATCAGAAGGTTCAGAGAAGAGCAACAAGAATGATCTAGGGCCTGGACAATCTCTCCTATGAGGAGAGATTGAAAGGATTGTTTACCTTTAGAAAGGAGACCAATAAGAGGGGCCATAATAAATATCTATAAAATAATCATTGGGATGAAGAAGGGAGATCAGGAGCTTCTGTTCTTCCTGTCTCATCCCACAAGAGCCAAGCGACACTCAAATAGAATTAAAAGGTAGGGAATTCAAAACCAATTAGAGGAAACACTTTTCAATTAGCCTGTGGAACTCACCGCCACATGAAGTTGAGACCAAAACCAGCCTGGACAGTCACATGGATAAAGACTATCCAGGGCTATAATTTAAATTACAACAATAATTCTGGAATGGATATTAAACCTTGTGCTTCAGGGTTTAAGCTGAACTACTAGACATCAGGATGAGACCTATGGCGGTGGAAAGTCCCCTCCCTCCCCCCACTGCTACTGTGGGGTCTTTACCCTTCCTCTGCAGCCTCTACTGCTGATGCTACATGGACCTCAGGGCTGGCCCAGTCTGGCAATTGCTACGTTCAGGTTATTTTTCCACGTTGGCTGTCGCTGCCCCGGGACATTAGGGGATCATGAAGGAGGAGCTGCTTGATGGGATGGCACAACGGGAACAGAGGGCCCCATGGGGATCTCCTCAACCCCACACTATCAAAAGTCTGAAGTAACACCGAGCTCTTAATTAGCACTTTCCTCGTCACTCAAGAGTCAGAGTTGAACCCTGGCGTGATTCCATTCTGCCTCCCTGAAATACCCACCACAATTCAACTGGGATTCCTTCATCTTCACTTCCTGTCCTAGATTCCTAGGCCCACTCCCTCCCATCCCCTGTTATACTGTAGCGGCTACAGGGGACCCAGGTCAACAGCTCACAGCGAGGAAGCGAGAGGGTGCAGGGTCCTGGGACTCAGTCAGGCATGTCCCGAGAGGTCAGAGGCCCTGGTGGCTCAGTTTGCCCAATGCCAGCAACCGCCTCAAGGCTCACACAGACCCTGATTCATCCCAGCAGAGCCAGAGTAGGGTGGGCAGCCGTTTACATTACTAATCCCGCACCACACCCAGGGGACAGATTGTCCAATTCTCACCCCAGGCAGAGCGACTCCCAGCTCAGCTGCACCCTCAGGCAGCCAAAGGGGAGGAGACAAGCACCCACTGCCCTTGCACCCTTGCTCAATGCAAGCATCTTTGATCTGTGCCCAATATGTCCCAGTTTGCCCAGCTGAAAGCAACTGCTCCAAGATGGGGAGAGCTTAGATACATGCTCAGGGCTGGTCTTCACTGCACAGTTAACTCAGGTGCAGCCCTTAACTCAAGTCGTCTCCAGTCCACCCACAAGTCGGCTGGCCCGACAGAGGCTATGGGCTACAGCGTGACTTAGCCCAACTCGTCAGCTGCTAAGACAACTGCTCTGTAGGGTAGACACAGGCCAACCTCCCTCCAGTGCCACTAGTCCTCCAACGGCTTCCCACGATTCCCCCCTCCCCTCCACGTGGCCAGAGAGGACGGACGAGCTCTCCCACAAGTCATTGGGAAAATCCATCCAGCGGCTCAGTTTACTGCAGCTCTAAGAGCCACGGGAGGTGCTCCCAGGAGTCCTAGTGACGCACACGAGCGAGGTTGCAGAAGCTCGCGTGTTCGACTGCAGCGGGGCCGCTCGCACTCGAGCTCGGCCAAATGAACGCTGTCGCAGAGACAGCCCCTCGCCGAGTCTGAGCCAGAGCACCCTCCCCATCCCGCCAGCACACAGCCGAGCAGCGAGCCCGGCGGGTTTTCCATTACATACAGACGCCCCATCAAGAGCTGCGGAAGGTCCCCATTTAACCCCAGAACAGGGACAATGCAGGCAGCGCAGACCTTCCCACACCCCAGCCTCCTCCAACATGCATCAAACCCTGCAAGGATTGCAGAACAGCTCCCCTCGCGGGCCCCAAGGCCTCCCCACATGTGCCCAGAACACACTTCACTAGGAAAGAAGCTTCCCCCACACACCCTGCTCAATCCTTGACGAAAGGCTCGGATGATCCTAGAAATTAGAGTCACTTCGTGCCAGATCTGCCCCCGCATCTGAGCTCCTAAGATCTCCAGCTGATGTTTACAGTGTTGCTTATGGCCTATAAAGCCCTCCATGGCCTGGAACCAGCCTTCCTGTGCGGTCCTCCCCCACTCCATACTGCCCCAGCTGCCGGCAGTAGTGTACCCAAGCTATCAGGAAGGGGGTGTCTGGCAGGGAGTTCTCTTCTACGTCACCAAGACTGTGGAACATGCTCCCCACCCCCGCCCCAGTGACCGTCTGGAAAGGAGAGACACACACACACCCTGAGGTGAGAGGGTCTGGGGAGTGGGGTGGCCACCTCTGAGGTAGAAGAAATGGGACACCCGGTATGACCCTGAGCCCACAAAACTGGCCAGCTGGCCCTGCATACTGAGCACCCTGACCGATTTCCCAGGACAGCTACTTCAAAAAAGGGACAATCCTGGGGAAATCTGGACCAGTGGCAACCCCAGCAGGGAGAGGGCTGAGAGTTTGCTTCCTAGAGGAAAGGGCAGAAGGGAGCCTCGGGCGGCGGCTGCCGGGCTCAGTTCCAGCTGGACCAATCATGTAACGCTGCTAGGTTTGAAGCTGTAGTGTTGATGGTGTAGTACGGCCTAGAACAGAGGTGGGCAAACTACGGCCCGCGGGTTCCTCCTGCCCAGCCCCTGAGCTCCTGGCCTGGGAGACTAGGCCCCTCCCCCACAGCCTCAGCTCACTGCGCCGCCGGTGCAATGCTCTGGGCAGCAGCGCAGCTGCAGAGCCGCAGCCTGACCCGGTGCTCTGTGCTGCACGGTGGCGTGGCTGGCTCCAGCCGGGCGGTGCAGCTGCCTGTCCTGGTGCTCTGGGCGGTGCAGCTGTAGCGCCACCAGCCACCATGCTCCAGGTGGCGCGGTAAGGGGGCAGGGAGCAGTGGGGGTTGGATAGAGGGCAAGGGAGTTTGGGGTGGTGGGAGGGGGCTGGGGTGGTCAGAGGGCAGGGAACAGGGGGGTTGAATGGGGGCAGGGGTCCCAGGGAGGCAGACAGGAAGGGGGGGGGGGTGGATGGGGCGGCGGGGGGAAGTCAGGGGGGGAGGGTCTGGGGGAAGTCAGGGGACAGGGAGGGGTGGATGGGGCAGGGGGCCTGGGGCGGGGGGGAGAAGCGGGGGGGGGGGGGTGAATAGGGGCGGGGGCCAGTCCACGCCTGGCTGTTTGGGGAGGCACAGCCTCCCCTAACCAGCCCTCCATACAATTTCAGAAACCTGATGTGGCCCTCAGGCCAAAACATTTGCCAACCCCTGGCCTAGAACCTTGGACAAGTGTCTTTTTAAAATCAAAATATGAAAGGGCGGCGCCAGCCCTGTCCCAGGCACATTTAATAATTAACTTGCAAGAGGAAATGCCCGTCTCCCCGGGGAATCTCTCGGTGGGAGCCAGCCGATGGCAGGAGCACACACACGCTGGGAGATCAGCTCCCTGGGCATCGCTCTATGGGTGATCGGGGGGTGAAAGTTCCGCTATGTCAACCCCAGATGCGGCTGCCTCAGGCGAGCCCAAGGCTGAGGCTCCAGCAGATTTCCCCATTTGTGAGTTTCTGATCCCAAAGCGCCCCCTACAGGATAAGGCCTGCAACCAGCACAGCAAGGCACTCAGCAGGGTAAGCTGCTCCGGGCAGAAAGACATGGCCACATGGTAGATGCCTCCCAGGTTCACACTATGATGCGGCTGCCGAGAGCTTGTTTGCCACGGGAAGGACCCTGCCAGCCCTGTGGAGACGCCAAGGAGAAGAGCCTGGCGTGATGCAGGGGGCTCCACGGGGAGCATGGCAGCGTCAGGGAAGGCAGTAGCCATTTCTCAGCTGTGGTGAGCAGTGCTGAACGCAAGGGGGGAAATTCAGGACTCCTGGGTTCTATCCCCAGCTCTGGATCTAGTGGGACAGAGCAGGGGGGACAAGGAGTCCGGACTCCTGAGTTCTCTTCCAAATCTAGGCAAGTCACTTCACCTTCGTCTCAGTTTCTCCATGTGTAAGCAGAGCCGATCCTGCCTCGTCTTTGGGAAGACGCTGTGTCCTTTCCATCCAAAGATCCCAATCTAAGCACTAAAGCACATCGGTTAATATCTTCCCTTAAAGTCATCATCATCCCCAGCCCCTCCCAGGAGCCTGACCCCGCACACCCAACAAACCAGGGCTCACCAGTCAGAAACCAGCCTGGGAACTGACCTCCAAGCCCAGTGCAAAGAGGCTCACAGGTGGCAGTGCCACAGTCCATCTGCCCCAGCACAGGGCACCCCACAATCACCTCCTCACCACTGCCCGCCCCCTCCACCGGGAGCTGGTTAGAGCCAGGCTTCTGCTGCAGACCTGGCTGCCAGGCGAAACTGAGCAGCGGTGGCAGGAAACAGACATTTTCAGCAGATGCTGCTCAGGTCTCTTGGGACGCTGGCTGCCCCTGCCCCTCTCCCCCAACCTGGCATCTCGATGGACACAGGAACCCCCTAATCCCAGCCTGGCAGAGGCTAGACTCAGAGAAAGTCACTAAGGGGTTACTGCACCTGCCTCTGAGCCAGCTGGGAGATAGGCGACTGGCACGTGCACAGTGGTATCCTGGGCAATCCAGCGTGGCACTGCCCGCAGCCCTGACTCTGCAAACCCTTATGCCACATGCGGAGCTTTACTCATGAGAGGAGAGTTACGGCCCTGTGTCCTTGCAGGATAGGAGCCCAAGTTCCTCACAGAAAACGGATATAAAACAACATAAAAAGCTCAGAAGGTGCTTTCTCCGAATCAATGGGCCAGAGGCGCAGCTAGCGTGAATCGGCATGGCTGTATTGACTTGAAAACTGCATTACACCAGCCGAGGATCTGGCCCCATTGACTCCAATGGACCGACGGTGATTTGCACCAGCCAGGGACCCGGCCTTGTATCTCCAATGCTTAACTTTGTTTTCTTAAGTACCACCAGGCCCAAGGGAGCAGCCGACTGTGGCCCAGCAGCCCTGGCGCGGGCCATCGCCCAGGGGTGCTGAGGGGAGCATCCAGCTCATGCCAAGGTCACTGTTCGCCGCACAGTAATCCCAGCGTGCTCTGCCTTAGGGGGGACCCGTCCAGGCCTCGTTCCAGCCCTTCTGCTTCTCAACTTCACCTTTTCTATTTTGGCTGTCACAAAGAGGAAGCCAGGAACACCTGTGCTCACAGGGCAGGTTAGCAAGGCAGTCCAGGGGTCGGCTCAGCCGGGGAGAGGTTAATCGACCTTCATTACATGGAGAGTCTTTAAACCACAGGGACTGGCTCAGACCCAAGGTCCATCCATCCCAGGATCTTCTGACAGCTGCCAGCACCAGCTGCTTTGGAGAAGGTGCAAGACCCCTGTCAAGATGAGATCACCTGCAAGAGGGGAGATGCCTCCTTGCCTCTGTCAGAGGGCGGTTCATGCTCTGAAGAGGGAAGGTCAATAGCCTTTCCAGCCACCTTGGTTAGTTTTCTTACCCCTCACTATTATCACTCTGTCCACCTAAATGTCTTATTGGGTTCTGAATCCTGGTCTCTCTCAGAAACACAACATGGTATGACAGTCAGGTGGCAGTGAGTTCCACAGGTTAATAGCACAACAGGACATCCCCTTTGCTCAATTTTCAATTCGCTGGCATTTTGGCAAATGTTTGTGCCTTACCAGGCAGGCTGAGCAGAGGAAGGGTGGTCCAGTGGTTAGAGCGCTTACCCCTGGCTGACCTGGGTTTGATTCTCAGCTCCCTCCAGACTCCCTGAGGGTGTGTCTACACTGCAATAAAAGACGTGTGGCTCAGCGGCAGCTGGTCCAGATCAGCTGGCTCAGGGGCTAAAAACTGCACTGTAGACATTCGGGCTGGAGCCGGGCTCTGAACCCCAGCGAGGAGGGAGAGGTTCAGGGAGGGAGGGAATTTTTGATGAAAATGTTTTTCCCTCAGAAAGTGCCAGTTTGCCAAAGCCAGAGCTGTTTGCAGGACAGGGGGGTTTGGACAAATATCCCCATTTGGGAATCATTGGGAAACCGTTTCCAAGCTGCCCGAACGCCCTGTTCCGACATTTCTCAACGGCTCCACGTTAGTTCAAAACCATGTCATTTCGCCATCCCAGGGAATTTATACTGAAAAGGTAACAAAAAAAATTAAAAGGTCAAAATGAAGGCCAAGCATTCCAGCTGACATGCTACCAGGTCGGCTTTCGGATGGCCAGCACGCAAAGAGTTTGACTTCTCACCCTCATTTAGGGACGGGACATTTTTTAATATCTCCAAAATCCTCCTAGGACGGCGCTAATAAAGCAGGGAGAACAGCACTGCCTCTTCCACAGAAATGCTGTGATGGTAACTGTACTAACATGTGAGGTGCGCAGATACTACAGTAATTAGGACCATATCAACACCCGACGCAGAAGCACCCCATATACTTTCTCTATCCCATTCATAGAACGTCACCCGTGGGATTAGTCACAGGCATTTTGATGGTGCTCCTTCAACCAGAGGCCAAGACACTGCTGAATCAAGGCTAGGTCTCTCTCTCTCACACACACACACACACACACTTCCTGCTCTGAACGGAAAGGTGATCACAGTAGCTCCACAATGCACAGAACCGCTGCTAGGCTACAGTGCAGTCAAGGCAGGAAAAGCCAGCAGAGCTCCTAACGCCAGTTAAAGGGATGGGAGGGTGGGTCTCAATCAAGCTCCCCTGATCTGACCCTCCACCACGCCATCAGGGGTTATTTGTGGCTAAGGTGGAGGAACAGGAGTCAGGACTCTGGGTTCTCTCTTCAGGTCTGAGAGGGAGGTCTGGTGGTCAGAGCAGGAAGGGCTGGGAGCCAGGACGCCTGGGTTCTTTCCCCAGCTCTGAGAAGGGGGTGAGGTCTAGAGGGGAGAGGCTGAAGTCAGGACCTCTGGGTTGTATCCGTGCCTCAATTCCCCATCAGGAAAAGGCGAATGATACTTCCTTTTTCTCAGTCTTTTGCCCATCTTGGTCTATTCAGGCTGCAAGCTCCTGGCACAGGGACGGCCTCTCACTGCACCTGTGCAGTACCTGGGACTGATCTCAGCATGGTGCTACCACAGTTCAAAAATCACCGCTGGGCACAGAGTGGGGTCTAGTGGGTTAGAGCAGGGGGTGGGGCGGAGGGTCAGAACTCCTGGGTTCTGTTCCCAACCACAGGAGGGCAGTGGGGAACAAGGGTTAGAGAAGGGCAGAACTAGGAGCCAACTGGGACTGGCCTCTGCCACCAACTTGTTCTTTGACCTCAGGCAAATCAATGCACCTGGGAGCCTCAGTCTTCCCCAACCTCCTCCCCCATTTGTGAACGGCCACTGACACCCCCACTCCTACGCACGCTGGGGCCTAACACTGACAGATGCTGCCGGGTGCAGTGACAGCTCCGGGTCTGATCGCAACAGACACCCTCTTCCCCTCACAGACACCACTGGATGGTCCCATTTTATACTGCCAGCCTGCTCCTCTTCCTTTACAGCACCAGCCCCCGATCAGCAAACATTCATTTACTAGCAAATTTGGGGGAGCCGAGACCCACGACCCCTAGGGCTGGTGCTCCCTGAACCAGCCAGACAGGTTGCAGGCAGCGCTACCAGTGGGACTTGCATCCAGGCAATGCAAAGGGAGAAGGGATCAGCTAACTGTTCTCAGCTTATGGCTAGAGAGGGGGTGAGGGGAAAGAGCAATTAAGAGGGGACGTGTAGGAGTGGGAAGATGAAGGAAGATGGGGGACCCCAACAAAACCACCCCTGCAAATGCGTCCAACACCTGGTTGGAGAGAACAGGTGCAATACCCCAGGGCAGTGGTCCTCAACCTTTTTTCATTTGCAGACCCCTAAACATTTTTGAATGGTGGTGCAGGCCCCTTTGGAAATTGTAGACAGTCTCCACAGACCACAGGTTGAGAACCACCTTTTCCTTGATGGGCTGTTTTAAGAAGAAGGGACAGGAGGGGGGGGGGCTGGACAGGAGGCTCGGCTGGAGCCACCAAGACCGGTATCGCCTCCCCTCCCCCTGCAGCAGCGGTTCCTCGGGCTCTGGAACCCGCCCCAGCCTTGCGCACCATTGGCCAACTGCCGCCCCTCCACAGCTTTGACACCCCCTGAAGTTAAGAGGCTCACGGCTTATGCCATAAAGGGCTTTGCAAGCTACACTTTCGTGACAATACTGCTCTGCGGTCTGACGTGTCGCATTATCCTTGCACCCTTTGGAAACTTTCTCTTCGACCCCTGGGCTCAGGGAGAGAAGCCGGCCTCCAGAGATGTCTCAGAAGCACTCAGAGCTCTTAATACAATGGTTCTAAAACTGCAATCTAAGGGCCCTTTTCCTTGATGGGCCGTTTTAAGAAGAGGGACAGGAGGGGGGTTAGGGTCTTTTGGATGGGAAATCTTAGTGGGGGAGGGCACACAAAGAACTGGAAACATCACTGCCAATATTCTACCTTTCAGCGCCATCGCTTCACTGTGTTAAGTAATGTCTCATTCATGTGTTTATCGCTGGCAAATATTCAACCCAGGAAGATTGGGCCAAACTAGTTCTGGCTACACCATGATCTGCAAAAGGCAGATGTTTCTGCCCCTAGGAGTCTCCACACCAGAAGGATTCTCTGGCCACAGAATCAAGCCATGTGTGGCCTGCTTTTCAGAAATGCTGGGCACATGTGATTCTCACCCATCAGCAGCACCTCTCCTAATCAGAGCATAATGTACCATTTAAGCCTTGATGTTTATACAAACTGGCACCAAGCAAACAGAAATTTGCAAGCAGAATTCCCTGGGCAGTCAGGTAAGAGTCTCATCCCCACTGGTAAGGGGCATGGCTGTGCTGGCAGGGTTAACAGGATAGTTCGGCTAAGTTATTTTAACGCCAAAGGGCTCTCTGCAGCCTGCTGAGTGCGGATCAGATGCAGAACGTGAGGAGTTTCCTTCACAGGCACCTGCTTTCACCTCCCACTCACTTCCCCACATCTAGCTCCTGCAGCAGCTCCTGTCTAGGCATTTACACCACTTCTGAAACCTCTGAGGGCCTGACCCAGGCTGGAATCCAGCAGCCTCCTGCCTTTTAATAATACCCAGCGTTTCTTGGCACTTCACATGCTGCCTGCGCTTTGCAGACAACAGCTAGTTAATCCCCCAGGAGGGCTGGGCAAGCACCAGCTCCCTGGACCCTGTGCCAGAGCTGGGGAAGGGACGCGCCCAAGAGCGCACAGCACGTCAGCAGCAGAGACCAGAACCCAGGAGTCCTGGCTCCTGAACCAGGTGTATCTACCCCCCTCCCCCCCTCCCTGGGGCACACACGGCCCATATCGGGGGGAACAGCCTCGACCCCTCAGCCAGGCGCCCTGGGATCTGACCCCAACCCCGCAGGGCAGGTCCCCTGCCATGGACCCCATCCCAAGGGGTCCCAGACAGCCCCCCCCCCAGCAAGATGGGGAGACCCCGACCCCTTCACCCCCTGTCTCCAGCGTGTGCGCGGGGGGGGGGTCTCGCTACAGGCCAGGGCAGAATGGGAGTGAGGGGCAAACACCCACCCCCCCCAGTACTGGAGTGAGGAGCAGAGGCTATAGTGGGGGGGGGCGCTCCCAGGCCTCATAGGTCCCAGGGCCGGACCCGGAAGGTTCCCCCGGGCGGGGGGCAGCGGGGTGCCCCGTTGTCAGGGGCTGGGGGTCGCTGGGCTGTAAGTGGGGGCGGCTCCCGGCCGGCCCGGACTCACCGTGCGGCAGCGCCTCCCCGCACTCGAACTGCACCTGGAAGCGCAGCGGGCGGCCGAACGGACTCGGGTTCGCCGCCACCGACACGCGGGACATGCCGCCGGCCGCACGTGCCTGCAGCTGCCGCGCGTACAACCGGCCACTCAGCGCGTGTCACCCGCCTGCCTCCGCCAATCCCCATCTCCGCCCCACCAATCACCGCACTTCGCGCCGGGACCAATGCCCACCCGGCCCGCTCGTTCCTGCCAATCGCCACGCCCCTCCCCTCATCCGCCAATCGGCTTTCCCCACTCCGTCCCTGGCGGGAGCCGGATGCAACCAATCCGCGTCACCCTAACATTCCTCCCCACCAATCAGTGCGGGCGACAATTTTTGGGACACAGATGACCAATAACCAGCCGTCGCTTGGACGAATGAGGACGGGGAGGAGAGTCTACCAATCAGAAGGGGAGATGAGGCAGAGGTGGGGGAGCCTGGGTGAGGGGCCTGGCACTATAGGGCCATATGGGACTGGGAGTTACATTCCCGCAGGGGTTGGTGGGAACCAGGTGCTAGGGGGCGCTGTGGGGCTCAGCAGGGGGTAGAGCGCCCCCTGCTCACCCCCATGCAGCACCTGGAGGTACCAGCCATCAGATGAGATTTAAAGCCATGGGGGAAGGCAGCTGTGGGTCGGGATCGAGGGGCATCGGCAGAGCACTCCCCTAGTGCCGCACTGGGGTCTGCTCTGCCTCAGAGAGCAGAGAGCCCCGTACGGGCTCACAGCATCCCACCCCCCAGCTTTCTCTCTGAGTGTCAGACCACGAGCTACGGGGCCCCAGCCGAGCTACGGTGACTCCAGTCTGCCTCCCCTACTTCCCTCTCCTGCAGGCTGGGCTGGACCTAGGGTTCTTCTTCACTGCGCACCTGGTCTGCTGTGTGGCCGTTCAGCAAATGCCAAGCCCCACCCCGCATGCAGCTAGGCGAGCGACCCCTGTGCAGGTTACTGTGTGGCTGTTACACACCTGCTGTGCCACTCCCCAGACATAGCTGCATTTCGGTGCTGGGTGAACTATCCCCATGCAGAGTTGCTGTGTGACTGTTACACAGCTGCCATGTGCCACCCCAGAGGTGGCTGGATTTAAATGCTAGAAGAATCGATACCTGGACCCACCTCTCAGGGTTTGTGAGACTTCACCCCTTTTCTGTGTGTGAAGGCTCTGAGGTGTAGCGAGCAAAGGGGTGTGGGAAGCACTCTTACCCTTTGCCACGTCTTGGCCTTGGGACAACGAATCTGGACGAGTGGGGTAGTTAAATGGATGGTTAGGTACAGGATAGACAGATGGATAGATAGAGAGTGGGGGGGATGGATAGAAGAGGTGTATGTGGATGGATGGAGGGCAGGGGGAATGGATAGAGGGTGTGGGGATGTTTGAAGATGAATAGAGGTGATGGATGGGGTGGCGGATGGATAGAGGGGTGTGGAAGGAGGGAGGGATGGAGTGGGTGGGGGGATGGAGAGGGGTGTTGAAGGAGGGATGGGGTGGGTGGGGGATGGATGGATAGATGGGATCAGTGGGGATGGATAGAGGGGGTAGGGATGGGTGGGGGAGTTTGAAGATGAATAGAGGGGATGGATGGATGGGGTGGGGAATGGACAGAGGGGTGTGGATGGAGGGATGGGGAGGGTGGAGGGATGGATAGAGGGCTGTGGATGGAGGGATGGGGAGAGTGGAGGGATGGATAGAGGGGGTAGGGATGGGTGGGGATGTTTAAAGATGGATGGATGGATGGATGGGGTGGGAATGGACCGAGGGATGGGGGATGGACCAAGGGGTGTGGATGGAGGGATGGGAATGATGGAGGGATGGATAGAGGGCTGTGGATGGAGGGATGGGGAGGGTGGAGGGATGGATAGAGGGATGTGGAAAGGGGCAGACAGCTGCACACACTCTGCTACCAGGCAAAAAGAACAGGACTACTTGTGGCACCTTAGAGACTAACAAATTTATTTGAGCATAAGCTTTCGTCGGCTGTAGCCCCCGAAAGCTTATGCTCAAATAAATTTGTTAGTCTCTAAGGTGCCACAAGTACTCCTTTTCTTTTTGCTGATACAGACTAACACAGCTGCTACTCTGAAACATGCTACCAGGCACCGTCTAACGGATCAGGCCTGGGGAGCCCCAGCATCGGTGACCCCCCACTCCAGCCAGATGGCCCCCGCCGAGCTGTTAAGGAAAATTATCATGAGTGACTTTATTTTGGTTTGGGCCCACTATTAGCTAGAAGTGAATGTGACGGTACCTCCCATAAGGCATTGTGGGAATATGACATAACTGTTTTGTGTTGCCCGTGCCAGGTACATCTCTCTGTAAAGGTTATGGTCTACTATATCTATTCATCCCTTTTGTACACATATATCTTTTTGTACTTGAGGTTAAGAATATGGATTGTATACTTGCTTGCTTAAGGTTTGTGAGGCATCTGGTCAGCCTCTTTAGGAAGGAATTCACTAGGTTAAGTACCCGGTCGGGGAACAATGCATCTTGGAATGCTCCAATCCACGTAAGAAGTCTTCCTGGAGACATGCAAGATACCATGTGGGTAATGGCTGCTACCTGCAAGTCCTGCGTCATGCATGGGCATGTGACCTGCCCATGTGATTCCGAATCTCCCTTCTGTGACTGGATTCTACAGAGGGTGAGGAGGGGGTCTCCACCCACAAGAGACAGTCTATTTAAACCCGTGTGAGACCCCTCCATTTTGTCTTCAGCTGGCTAAAGGAGAAGCCTCTCCACCCCCCCAGGACACTTGAAGGAAACTAAAAACTACAGGGGGTGTGAGTGATTGCTGGACCCAGGCTAAAAGAAGATTAGGCTGTAAAAGGGAACATTTTGGAACTGGTGAGGATCTTATCTATATTTAGTGTAATTAGACATAGATTTGCGTATTTTATTTTATTTTGCTGGGTAACTTACTTTATTCTGTCTTACTACTTGGAATAACTTAAATCCTACTTTCTGTATTTAAATAAAATCACTTTCTACTTATTAACTCAGAGTATGTATTAATACCTGGGGGAGCAAACAGCTGTGCATATCTCTCTATCAGTGTTATAGAGGGCGAACAATTTATTTATTTGGGTTTAGACCCCATTGGGAATTGGGCATCTGAGTGCTAAGGGCAAGCAGACTTCTGTGAGCTGTTCTCAGGTAAACCTGCAGCTTTGGGACAGGTGGTTCAGACTCTGGGTCTGTGTCTGGAGCAGATGGGTGTGTCTGGCTTCAGCAAGACAGAGTGCTGCAACCACCGGTAGCTGGCAGGGAGCACAGGAACAGAGGTAGCCATTGCACATCAGCTGGCAGCTCCCAAGTGGGTTTCTGTGGTCCAACCCATCACAGTGAACATATCCCGTACTAGGAGAACAAGGGGGGGGGGGGGGGGGAAGGGCATCTGGAGACAAGAAAGAAAAGGGCGGCAAGAAACAAACCACATGGTCAGGGGAAGGAATTCCTGACTTGTTACCACACTGCTAACAGCACGGGGAGAATGTCTAGCAGGGATAGGTGGTAGATAAGGGGGAAGCTTGTTTATTGGTTGAGCATTACGGTGCACGAGGATAGCATGCACCGTTACAAAGCATATAACCCTGTGTAACTTGTCCTCTGGGTCCTCCCCTGGCTAGCAGGGGAGCACCACGTTCGAACATAATAAACTTGTTTACTCTGCAGTTGTGACTTTGTTTACGTGCCTCAGCCTAGACTCGAACTGCGCGTGACCTATAGGTATAATTCACAACAGAGCCCCCCAAAGAGGCTGCTGTCCAAACCAGATGGACAGACAGAGACAAACCCCAGACAAACGGGGGGGGGAGAGGGAGGAGAGCTCATCACACCGCTGACAGGCAGGCGCCCGGCAGCCATGCGGAACGAGGTGGTGGGCTCAGCTCGCCCCCACCCCTCCAGCCCAGCTGCATGGAGCTGTCGGAGTGAGCAGCCCCAGGGCAGCTGCGATCGATTGGATCCATCACCAGGCTCCGTTCCCAGCTCCCCTTTGGCCCCTAGCCAGCCGGGGGGAGGGGGAGGGGCTGAGGCCGGGGATCCCCGCGCACCTGACAGCTTGTCAGCCCTGCCAGTTAGTCTCACTCTGCTGAAGGGAGGAGCTCCCAGCCCCTCGGCCTGGCGCGCTCCCCCACCCCCATGCTCCAGATGCCTGGCATGGAGGGTTGGATGGGGGAGGACGGAGAGCCCAGGTACCAGTATGATGGCACATTTTGGAGAGAAAGAGGGGGACACCGACAGAGCTGGGGGCAGCTCAGGACTGGGCTAGCAGGAGGCTGTGGGTCGGGATTGAGGGGCACCGGCAGAGCTGGGTGGGGGAAGGCCAGGGCTCGCATCGTACACTCATACTTAGGGCCTTACCAAATTCACGGCCATAAAAAACGCATCACAGGCTTTGAAATCTGGTCTCCCCCCATGAAATCTGGTCTTTTGTGTGCCCTTTACTATACAGATTTCTCAGGGAAGACAAGCGTTTCCCACGGCGTTTCCCACGGCGGGGGTCCTTGGCATGTGTGGAGTTGCAGGGGGATCCCAAGCTTATTTTAGGGGGCCAGAGGGCGGCGGCTGTTGGCTGGGCACCCAACTCAGAGGCAGCACCCTGCCAGCAGCAACGCAACCCCCCCACAATAACCTTGTGACCCCCCTCACAACTCCTTTTGGGTCAGGACCCGACAATTACAGCACCTGACATTTCAGATGGAAATAGCTGAAATCAGTACATTCATTATTTTTAAAATCCCATGACTGTGAAATTGACCAAAATGGATGTGAATTTGGTAGGGCCCCACTCATACTGCAACTGCACGCACCCCGCCTGCCCCCCAACACACAGAGCCCGGAGGCCGTAAAATGGCCACCAGTGCAACGCCCCCCGCCCCCCCCTGTGGCCAGCAGGTGGTGCCTTCGCCTCACCGTCAGGCTGCAGGCCCAGTGAGGTGGGCACCAGCAGGGTCTGGCTGTGGGGCAGGGAGAGGGGCTGAGGGAGGCAAAGTGGAAGCCATGGTGGGGGCGGAGGGGTGGCACCTCCGTCCTCAGCACTAGGGGGAGGGGAATTATCGACATCTCCGCACACACCCCATCCCTGCCTCCCTCCCCCGCACCCACGCCTCCATCCACCCCCACACACCCCACCTCTGCCTCCCCGAATCCTCCCCACATCCATCCCACAATCCCACTGCCCATGCCCACACCTGCCCATTCCTCCCTCCCTCCCCGCCACGCCTCCATCCACCTTCACACACCCCATCCCTGCCTCACTGAATCCCCCCCACACCCATCTCACAATCCCACTCCCACACCTGCCCATCCCTCCCTCCCTCCCACCCATGCCTCCATCCACCTCCACACACGACACACCTCATCCCTCCCTCCCTCCCCACACACCGTCACCCCCCAAGTACCCATCCACCCATCCCCACACTAACAACCCCCCATCCATCCCTCCCTCCCTCCTTCCCTGCCATGCCGACCATCTACCAATTCCCCCCCTCGGCCTGGCATGTGTGTTTCTCTGGTTACTGCCACATGAGCAGGTGGTTCTGAGGACTCCTTACTGGCCTGGGGGCAGATGAACGGGCAGCGATTGCTGACATGTCAGGAGCCGCGGGCGGCTGGGCTGACCAGGACCCTGGGGCAGGGGCAGGGCCGGCGCAACCCATTAGGCGATCGCCTAGGGTGCTGCTATTTTGGGGGCGCCGGCGCCCCGGCCGTCCGTTCAATTTTGGGGGCGGGACCTTCCGCCGCCGCTGTTGGGGGGCGGCATTTCGGGGGCGGGACCGCTACTGGGCAGGGGGCTGGCGCCGCTACTGGGCAGGGGGTCACTGCGGGGCGTCCAGCTGAATGGCCATTCTGTGTGGGGCAGGGACTCCCACCATGACTGCTGCAGGCTAGGGCATAGGGAGCCCCCTGGTGGGGACATGGGGCAGCGCAGGCTGGGGAGCCCGCAGAAACCACAGGAGTCTGTCTGTGACTGGCAGCCTCGAGGGAGAAGCCCCTTTGGATTCATCACAGCCCAGGCCCACCTCAACTCTGCCACCAGGGCCACTCCTGGAGACCCGACAGCACCCCCTGCTGGGAGAGGCCAGGCTGGAATAGCTGGGAGCTGCCCCCCAGCCAGCGCTCCTGCCCTGCTCCCTAGGGCACTGTGTGGAGTCAGGGAACTGGATCCAAGGCCTTCCACCTGCACCCAGGGGCGGCTCTAGGCACCAGCAAAGCAAGCAGGTGCTTGGGGCAGCCCATTTGCAGGGCGGCAGCCGGCAGGGATCCAGCCTGGGAGCTGAGAACCAACAGGGGGCCCTGGGAGCTGTAGTTCCTTGGTTAGCTCCCTACCTATAGAGTCAGCCCTGGAGCAGGGAAAGAACTACATTTCCCAGCATCCCCTTGGCCGCTATCAACAGGAAAGGGACGGGAAGGGAGTGAAGTAGCTGAAACCTCATGCTGCAGCTTGCTGTGAATGGAGAGCTCACTGCTAGAGCGGGGTGACACTGTGAATGGGGAACAAGTGTGCCCAAGGAGTAGAAGGCTTTGGCCCAGATATCCCCTTCAGAAGACATCCCCAGACTGGATTAGGGATACTGGTGTGACCTCACCTTGCAGCCCCCAAAGAAAGAATTGGGTGGACTAAGTGCCCCTCTCTATCTGAAGCCTAGCAAGGGAGGTATGTGGATCCCACTAGAATTTAAAATGAAAAGTAAGGGAGGGGAGGCTCTACTGGACTTGGGCAGCTTTAGATACAGTACCAGGCACGTAGGAGGATTTCCACTTCTGAGCCATGGAAGCAGAAATTGACTTTTCCTTTCCAGATTTAGCTAATATTCAGAAAGGGAATCTAGCACCTGCCTTCCAGATTTGAACACCTCAAAATTCAGGAGTGCTCAAGCTCAATTTGGGCAGCTGTTACTTCATTTCTCCCAAATCAAATATACTGATCCACTGTAACTTGCTGTAGAAAAAGTAGGATAATATTGAGCAAGAAATGCTTCCCAGTGGTTTTTAGGACTGGAATTGCTATTTTCAACAGCCATTGCCTTTTTTTTTTTTTNAGGAGTCTGTCTGTGACTGGCAGCCTCGAGGGAGAAGCCCCTTTGGATTCATCACAGCCCAGGCCCACCTCAACTCTGCCACCAGGGCCACTCCTGGAGACCCGACAGCACCCCCTGCTGGGAGAGGCCAGGCTGGAATAGCTGGGAGCTGCCCCCCAGCCAGCGCTCCTGCCCTGCTCCCTAGGGCACTGTGTGGAGTCAGGGAACTGGATCCAAGGCCTTCCACCTGCACCCAGGGGCGGCTCTAGGCACCAGCAAAGCAAGCAGGTGCTTGGGGCAGCCCATTTGCAGGGCGGCAGCCGGCAGGGATCCAGCCTGGGAGCTGAGAACCAACAGGGGGCCCTGGGAGCTGTAGTTCCTTGGTTAGCTCCCTACCTATAGAGTCAGCCCTGGAGCAGGGAAAGAACTACATTTCCCAGCATCCCCTTGGCCGCTATCAACAGGAAAGGGACGGGAAGGGAGTGAAGTAGCTGAAACCTCATGCTGCAGCTTGCTGTGAATGGAGAGCTCACTGCTAGAGCGGGGTGACACTGTGAATGGGGAACAAGTGTGCCCAAGGAGTAGAAGGCTTTGGCCCAGATATCCCCTTCAGAAGACATCCCCAGACTGGATTAGGGATACTGGTGTGACCTCACCTTGCAGCCCCCAAAGAAAGAATTGGGTGGACTAAGTGCCCCTCTCTATCTGAAGCCTAGCAAGGGAGGTATGTGGATCCCACTAGAATTTAAAATGAAAAGTAAGGGAGGGGAGGCTCTACTGGACTTGGGCAGCTTTAGATACAGTACCAGGCACGTAGGAGGATTTCCACTTCTGAGCCATGGAAGCAGAAATTGACTTTTCCTTTCCAGATTTAGCTAATATTCAGAAAGGGAATCTAGCACCTGCCTTCCAGATTTGAACACCTCAAAATTCAGGAGTGCTCAAGCTCAATTTGGGCAGCTGTTACTTCATTTCTCCCAAATCAAATATACTGATCCACTGTANAAAACCTAGAGCCGGCCCTGCCTGCACCATGCTGGTTGTTATCCTCTCACACCAGCTCTGCCGGTGCCCCTCAATCCCAACCTGCAGCCCCCTGCTAGCCCTGCCCTGTCCCCCCCCCGCGCTGCTCGTGCCCCCCTGTCGGCAATGGGGGGGTTACCCAGCCTGGAGCCTGCGCCCCAACCCAGGACCCCCCCCACTCCTGTCCCCCACCCCAGGCTCAGTCCAATTACTCTCTCGCCCCTCCCATGATTCCTCACCCCCACCTGCCTCCTTCCACCCCACCCCCGGAAGGTCTCCTCCCCTCAGCCTAGCACAACCCCTCCCTGCCCCTCACCCAACCCCTCCCTGGGCCCCTCCCAATGGGCCCCCCTCCCCTGCCTCTGCTTGGATCTCTGCCCCACCCAGGCAGTACCGGGTTTACCATGGCACCAGTGGCTCCATGGCGCCGGGCCCACACTCAGGCGGGGCCCTGGTGTCTGGATTGTGACCCCGCCTCCCCTTCCTGAGGCCCCCCCTCCGCTCTACCCCCTCCCCCGACCCCTGGGCGTGACTGGGCCAGGCGGGTTTTCTGGGGTCACCTGGGGTCTGCCCTGCTTCCCAGCATAGCTCCGGCTCCGGGCGGGCCCCACCGCCCACCTCCCCGGCCGAGCTCTCTGGGACTGGTGCAGGGGACGAGTGGGTCTCGGCTAGTGCAGGGTGGGGGGAAGGCCTCTCCCACACACCCCAACTCTCCCAATCATCACCCCAACATCCCCCTCTCCTGATCAGCCCTTGCTTGGCTTCCCCCTTCTCACCCCCCACCCCCGCTGTGGGTCAGCTGGTGCACACCTGGGGCTCCTTAGCAGCCGGGCCCCTGCAGGGTGTGAGGCGGCAGCAGGAGCCTGATGTGCTGGCCAGGCACAGACGCCCCTGCCCCTCGATCCGTTCCCCTGCCTGGGACTCAGGGCTGGGAGGTCCCATCTGCTCCGTCGCTGTGAGACGTCCCATCCACAGCCCCCACTGCACCCCTTGCTCCGTCCAGCCTCAGTCCCACTCCCCTCTGTCCATTCGTCCTTCCCCAGACACCCCCCTCTGTCCATCTGTCCATTCATCCCTCTCTGTCCATCCATCCTTCCCCAGACACCCCCCTCTGTCCATCCGTCCTTCCTTGGATGCCCCCCTCTGTCTGTCCGTCCATCCATCACCCTCTGTCCATCCATCCATCCCCGGACATCCCCCTCTATCCATCCGTCCATCCATCCCCCTCTGTCCATCCGTCCATCCATCCCCCTCTGTCCATCCATCCTTCCCCGGACACCCTCCTCTGTCCATCCCAGGCTGCGTCTGTCTCTCTAATGTCTGTCTGTCCTTCTCTCTGTGCTGTCCCCGGAGCTGCCTGGCACACGCCCCCTCTTCCCAGGCCATGCCCAATTCTGGGCAGCCTGGGTCTGTCTTTTAACCCTGCCCGTGGTTAAAGCAGCTCCCTCCGTTGCTAGGGGGCGCCAGTGCTGGACACCTCCACTTTTTGGACCAGTGATCCAGACCCGGCAGCGTTTGGGGCACTTGCTTAAGAACCCAGTGACCTTTTGGACTCCTGTCCTAGCACCCGAGCCCACGTGGCTCATTGTTCTAGGCCAGGGGTGGGCAAACTACGGCCCGGGGGCCGGATCCGGCCTGCGAGCCGTTTTAAGCTGGTCTGCGAGCTCCCGCTGTGGAGCGGGGTCTGGGCCGCACCACCTGGCTCCCGGAAGCTGCGAATGGTCCCGCTCCGGCTCCTAAGAACTCCAATGGGAGCTGCAGGGGTGGTGCCTGCGGATGGGGCAGTGCACAGAGCCACCTGGCCGCGCCTCCGCATAGGAGCCGGAGAAGGGGTATGTTGCTGCTTCCGGGAGCCGCTTGAGGTAAGTGCTGCCTGGAGCACCCCTGAGCCTCACCCCACGCCCCAACCCTCTGCCCCAGCCCNTTTGTTCAATGCTTTTGTGAGCATTCATGGCCCTACACACAATTTCTATTCCCCTATGTGGCCCTCAGGCCAAAAACTTTGCCCACCCCTGATCTAGGGTATAGGGGGCGAAGGCCCTCTAGAACCTAGATCACAACAATATTTTGGCATTGTTCTAACCCACATCATTTTAGTGTCGATCTAGAACATGCCGCACAATTCTGGAGCCCGAGTCCAGAACACAGCGGCATTTTGTTGTTTGTGTTTACACTGGGGTGTGGTCAGGGATCACCCGGCACTGTACATACATGCAATAAAATGACACCGGAGATGACGGCCGTAGCATTTTGGAGGTTGGCTCTAGAAAGCAGCGGGGGCAATGCAGCCCAGGGGCCAGCACTCTGCCCTGTGACTCAGAAATCAATGGTTCTAGTCCTGGGTCTACCAGAGTCCTGGGCTGAATAGGCACCGCTCCATAGCCCCGTTATTACCATTTCAGAGACTGTCAAACAAGGGGGTTTCCATCTAAACCGTCTCTCCACGCCAGGGAAAGGGACCAGGGCTAGTGTGGAAACAAAAACCCAGCTTAATACTTCACATGGCAAACGCAGTCGCTGATTTCCCTTCTCTTCTTTATCTTTCCAAAGAGGTTTGAAGGATTTTTAGTGGGGTGTTTGCCAAGGGACTGAGCAGGGTGAGGATACCAGCGCCCGAACCTTGTTTAATGTGGGAAAGGGACTGGGTTATGTTAACGCCTTTGGGCCCCTGTATTCCAGCTAAATCAATACAGAGCTCCGACGAGACAATCAGGCCAGGCAGCCTAGGTGGACTGTAGTGTTTCAGGCAGCTAATCTAGAACACTGCAGGATGTGGGGGCAAATACTCAAGAATACCAGTGTCTAGAAAGAGCATGTCGTTTTGTGTCATTGCTCTAGAAAACCACGTTACTGTGGGCTGCGATTCTAGAATCCCGCAGCATTTGGACCAGGCCTCCAGACCCACCACATTATTGTATCTAGAATGCCGTAGTGCTTGGTGTGACTGCTCTGGACCAGCCCCGTGTTTCTGGACATGACTCTAGAATGTCACAGCCTTGGGATGATTATTCTGGAATGCCTCCATGCCTTGGGCCGTGACTCTAGAATATTGCTGGGTTTGGACCAGGCCTCCAGAACACAGCAGCGCTTTTGGGTTGTGGCTCTAGAACACCACATTGTTTGAAGCCCTGCCTCTAGAATGGCAGGGCACATGGGGGCCCATTACGAGAACTCTGCAGTATGTGGGCCCATCGTTCTAGAACACAGCAGCATCACACCCCGTGGCTCTAGACCAGGGGTGGCAAACTTTTTGGCCCGAGGGCCACATCTGGGTATGGAAATTGTATGGCGGGCCATGAATGCTCACGAAATTGCGGGCTCTGACGTGGGGGTGGGGATGAGGGGTTGGGGGTGCAGGAGGGTGCTCCGGGCTGGGACCGAGGGGTTTGGAGGGCGGAAGAGGGGTCAGGGCTGGGATAGAGGGGTGGGGTATGGGGGGAGTGTATGTGCAGGATCTGGGCGGTGCTTACCTCAAGCAACTCCCAGAAGCAGCAGCATGTCCCCCCTCCGGCTCCTATGTAAAGGCACAGCCAGGCGACTCTACGCTTTGCCCCATCCGCAGGCGCCACCCCTTCAGCTCCCGTTGGCCACGGTTCCTGGCCAATGGGAGCTGCGGGGGCGGCGCTTGGGGCGGGGGCAGCGTGCGGAGCCTCCTGGCTGCCCCTATGTGTAGGAGCCAGAAGGGGGACATGCCGCTGATTCCGGGAGCCGCGCGGAACGGGGCAAGCCCTGGATCCCAGTGCCCGGTGGGAGCTCAACAGCCAGATTAAAATGTCTGGAGGGCTGGATGCGGCCCCCGGGCCATTGTTTGCCCACCCCTGCTCTAGACCACCACCGTAAATGGACTCGTGGCTCTAGAATGCCATCCAGGCCTGTTTCTGTGACTCCCATCACCCTTTCCTGTCTCTGCCCTACAAATTGTTCCCACCTTGATTGTTCAATCCAGATTGGATGCTGTTCTAAGAGATCTGCTCCAGGAATCGTTTGGGGGAGGAAAAATAATCACAGCTTCTGACAGATGATATGTTAGTGACAGGCAGTGTGAGCAGGGAGGGGCCCCGGCCCTTTAAAACCGCTACAGATGCTGGCGAAATTCTGGGCTTGATTTTTGGTGCCTAGCTACTGACTCAAGCCTGGGAATTAGCAGAGCTTCGAAACACTCCTGGGCTGCACAGCTCCCACCCACACACCCACACAGTGAAGGAGGAGCCGGCATCCTGTCCAAATGGCTGAATGGAGTCGTTCTGGATCAAGCCACAGCCAGGACTGAAGTGGTCCAGTGGGTAGCACCTGGGGAAGGAGTCAGGACATTGGAGTTCTGGCTGGGCCTACTCTGGGCAAGCCGCCTCCTTTCTCTGTGCCTCAGCTTCCCCTCCCAAACAGTAGATTGTAAGGTCTTTTGGGGCAGAGACCGTCTCTCAGTATGCTTTTCTGCAGACAATGGGGCTCTGATCTCGCTTGGGGTCTGTGCAACACCTGACACAATGGGGCCCTTATCTGGGGCTTTCTGTACAACACTGAGGACAAAGAAGCCCTGATTTCAGCTACGGCCTCTAGGGTCTGGTGTGTTATTAATAACTCACAGTTTGGGAACACGACAGAGGGAAAATTATTTGGATGATGGTTTGGAAAATCTAGGAATCTATGAAAGTTGCAAACAGAAAGAGATGGGAAATTCCTCCAGTACATTATTTGTTGCAAACTTTTGGCCCCGTTCTAGCAAGGACACTGTTACCCCCTCCCCCGCGACCGCCCCATTTCTGTGAGCAGGCAGGGCCGGCGCTCCCATTAGGCGACCTAGGCGGTCGCCTAGGGTGCTGCTATTTTGGGGGCGCCTGCGCCCCCGCCGCCCGTAGAAATTTGGGGGCGGGACCTTCCGCCGCCGCTGTTGGGGGCGGGATTTCGGAGGCGGGACCTGCCGCCGCCTAGGGCGCCGGCAAAGCTGGCGCCACTACTGTGAGCAGGATGTCAGTTTTATGATGCATATGAAAGGCAGCTCTGCTATTCCATATTAGGGCATTGGCGTCAGCGCTGACTGAGAGGGGAGAGGGCCCCCTGCTGAGTCCACACCCTGCTCCCTGCAGCACAGCGCCCCCTAGCGCTGCACTGAGGCATTGGGGTCAGTGCTAACAGAGAGGAGAGTGCTCCCTGCTGACCCCTCACCTCTCAGCACAGCACCCCCCCCCCCCCAGTTCTTTTCCCTCTCTGTGCATCCCATGTGGCCAGGCATCCCCTGTGAAATGGCCGATCACGCGGTTTGTTTGGTTCCCCTCCTCCACCCTCGCTCTGTCTCATTTTCCCTCTATTTCTTCTTCTTTTTTTCCCCCTCAAGAGAAAAAACGTTGCTCTCAGCCCGAGAAAAAATAAATAGCAGTGAGCAGCATCTGAGACGGATGCAGGGAGCGGGCGGGGGGGGCTGCAGAACATCCAGTGGAAGAGCTTCATGATATGATGCTTCCTCGCTAATGAACTTCTCCTTGTGTTCACACGCAGCCTGCTGTTCTAGCTCCCCCTCCAGCCCCCCCACCCCCCAAGCAAACAGCCAGCCCTGCCGAGGGGCTGAGCTAGTCCCCATCACCCCACTTCCCTCACGGGGGAGCTGGGCCCATGTCCCCGCTTGCAGCTGGCTTTGGTGGCGCTGCAGAGCGGCAGTGGTGGAGGCTTGGTCGTCCCTTTAGGGGATGGGGGAGGTCATGGGGTGCTTCCATCCCCCCCCCCCCCGACAACCCGGGGCTCAGGGTCCGGGCGAAGTAACCCTGGGTCCATCCAGAGGGGCACAGCTAAGCAAGGCTGGCTCAGAGGGGTGGGGAATAGAGCACGGAGCCTTTATCCTCTAGGGGGCGCCCATCTGGTGGGGGGCGGGAATGGGAGACAGGAGCCTTTCTCCCCTAGGGGGCGCTGCTGGTAGCAAGTGAACTCTCACCCACTGCCCCCCATTCTGCTGCCTCAGGGGCCCCATTGCTGCAGTTCATTCTGGCTCCCAGCAGATGGGCCACCACAGCCTCTGATGCAAGCAACTCACATTAGCTCTCTTGGCTGCGGCCTGGTTAGTCACACACAGGCTCAAATGAGCCAGGGAGCCTGAACTACTAAGCGTGGGGGTCGGGGGTGGGGGGCACCCTTCTGGTGAGACACAGGACCACAGGGCCCAAGTCCCAGACAGCTTCCAGGGCCCAGGACTGCGGCAGCAAAAGCCTGAAAACCCTTGCAGGGCCCTTGCTGCTTCCCGCTCCCCTGGTGGCAGGATTTTGCAGCACAGCTGGCAGACCAACATCAGCCGCTTTGCCTCTCTGCACGGCTGGCCGGTGCCAGCTGAAAACGCCACTGAGCCGTGCACCCTGAGTGTGCAGCACCATGGCTGTTGGGTTGGATTTGCAGATCTGGAGCTACCTGGCAGTCAGACCTGGCTCTCAGATAGCCAGGGCCCAGATCCCCAATTGACATCATGCCATTGGCATCACCTGGTGTCAATCGGCACCACTCCATTAGAGTCAACAGAGATGAAAGACTGATGCCAGCTGAGGATTTAGTTTCTTATCTGGCTACCAGCCTCAACCAACGGCCTCTGGCCCGAGGGATGGTGCCAGGCACAGCTCCGTGCAAGACAGCTTGGGGTATGAGGCTCCAGCCAGGCTCGATGAAGGAAGTGGGGGGTCAATGGGGGGGCTGGGGCGAGAACAGCAGCCTTGGTTATCATCACTTTATAGATGGGAAAATGAGGCAGAGAGAAGGGCTCAGGCCACACAGTTGGTGGCACAGAACCCAGGAGTCCTGACTTCCAAGCCCCACCCGACCCTAACTCCCAGAACCCACTCCCCTCCCAGAGCCAGGACTAGAACCCAGGAGTCCTGACTCCCAGCTCCAGCTGCCCTGGTCTTACTCAGTAGATCCCATCACAGAGCTGGGAATAGAACCCAGGAGTCCCAGCACACAACCCCACCCCCACACTCATGCACCCCACTTTAACCACTAGAACATGGTCCCTTGGCATTGCTGGAAATAGTAGCCAGTCACATGATCAGTCCTATGCCCTCTGACATAGGGGGTGGATTAAGGAGGGGCCATGCTTGAAGCTGCCCTGCTGGGTTAATCATGGAAGGCATCCAAAATGGTGGACAAGGACAGTCTGCCCAGATGTAGCTGACATAGACGGGGTGGAGAAAAGGACTTGGAGAATCCAGACTCTTGGGTTCTATTTCCAGCGGCGGGAGA
>QXTE01000914.1:43987-57314 GCA_003942145.1 Platysternon megacephalum
CCCCCCCCCCCCCATTTAATCGTTCTCATGGCAACTCTCTGCCCCTCTCCAATTTTTCACCTTCCTTCTCCAATTGTGGGTGCCAGACCTGGCCATGGCATTCCAGCAGCTGTCGCCCCCCCGCCAGGCACAGAGATAAAATAACCTCTCCGCTGCTGCTTGCGATGCCCGTTTATCCATCGACCAGACGCCACCTCCCCATTTAAGCGCGGACACTTGTCCCTTGGGGCTTCCAACTCCAGGCGGGTTCAGGTACCACTAATGGCAGTCGCTGGCCCAACCCAGCCACATCTCTGAACTCCTTGGGCCTCCGGGGAGAGGAACAGCTCCCAGCTCATCACAGCAACGACAACTGTCCCCTAGAGCCGAACAGCCCACACGCCAGTCTGATTTTTTTTTTAAACAAAACTTTATTGGTAATTGTTTCAAATATGTTTACAAGAAAGCACACAGACGTGTTTCCCGGGGTGGGGCGGATGATATTCTCACCCTCTAGATGGGACTCTTAAGCTTCTTTGTGGGAAAGTGGGTTCCCCCCCTCCGCTCCAGACAGCGCTCTTATATTTATAATATATATAATTTACCTATGAAACCAAAATCCAACCCCGCCCCCACCTGCTCCGCGCGCGCCCTCCGGGGTGTGTGTGTGTGTCCTAGAACTCAGCAAACTCCTTGGCGCACTTCTCAGTGATCGAGACCCGGATCTCCTCTTCCTCGTAGTCGTCAAAGTTACTCGTGTCACTGGGGCCTTTGCACTCTGGTATACAGGGAGCTTCCACCTGCAAAGGGAGGAGAGGGGGACATTGGGGACGAGGTGAGGGATCAACATTTGTATACCCCCCCCCACCCCTGGGTCTGCTAGGGGCGCACGATCAGGCCCCAACTTTGTAACAAGGCAGGCAAGGATCAGCCCCCCCCCTCCACTATCCAGACAGAAACCCTCACACTTTGCAATCATGGAAGGGGGAGCCCATGACCCCGCTTAGGAGCCCAGAATCAGGGACCCCAGCACCCTCCTTAAGAGCCCAGAATCAGGGCCCCCAGCACTCTTAAGGGATACAGGATCGGGCCCCTTAGCAACCAGGTGAGGGACGCAGGATCAGCGCCTCCTCAAGCCCCCTTTTATCTAGCCAGAACTCCCTCCTCTCACTTTGCAATCAGGGAAGGGCAGGGGGTCATGAGCCCCTTGGATCCCCAAAAGAGCTCCCACTTGCATCATCAGTAGGGTTTTAATCAGGACCTTCAGCACAGCCCTCTCCCACCTGAGCTAGAGGAATAACTCCATTAGCTGGCAGCAGCAGTAGTAGGCTGTTATCCTCAGGGGGTGGGGACAGGACCATGCTTTTGCCACCATGTTACAAAGAATTTAAACCAATGCTGGGTGAGCATATCTCCCCCTAGTGGTTGGACCCAGCCACAACACCCTGCTACAGAGTCCCGGTAACCAATGCGCTCCTAGAGGCCTGGGCACTGATGATCCCAGGTTCAATTCCTTCTGATGGCGGCTGCATGCGTGTGGAAGTTACCCAGGCTCTCCTCTGCCCACCGCCACCCGCCACCGCCCTCCTACCTTCCTCTGGTAGATGGCGATCCAGTCGGTGGTAGCAAACCACTTGTGGTTCTTGATGTCATTGACCCCGTTCTTGAGGTTGCCAAAGCGTTTGGTGAGGTCCACCTGCAGCAGGTTCCGGAGCAGGTCCTTCAGGTCCGAGCTGAAGTGAGACGGGAACCGGACCTGGGGTGGGGAGGAGAGACAGAGGTTTGGCTTTTACCTGCCCTGCCCTTGTGGCTAGATTCAGAGATACACCTAATAATGTACAGCCCCTAGCACAGGGGGTCCTGGGCTACGCCTGGGGCGCCTAGACACTACCATAATACACCTAATATGTACATCACCTAGCACAATGGGGTCCTGAGCCATGACTGGGGCTTGTAGGCACTATCTTAATACACCTAATAATAAATAACAAGCCCTTTAAAACCACTCCAGGACAATGAGTGGACAATGAGCGCAACTGAGGACTGACACAGGAGCTGAAATGGTTAATTAGCAGCAGCCCCCCAGCTCTTATTGAGCATTTTTCCTCCACAGATCTCAAAGCAGTGCTGCCGCATCACTATCCTCATTTTATATAAGGGGAAACTGAGGCACAGGGAGACGTGACTTGCCCAAGGTCACTCAGCAGGCTGCTAGGAGAACCGGGAACAGAACCCAGGCCTGTTGAGTTCCCCACTAGCTTTAAAGCTGACCGTGTCCGACACGAGTTCTTGGAGATCCTTCGTGAGAAGGCGCTGGGGTGGGCAGAGGAATATTATGGGCTCTTGGTTACTATGGCGATGAGTGCTCTACCAGTGCCTGGAGATGACTGATGTGTTTAAGGAACATTTAGTCTTGCAACATAGCAGGGTTGTGGAGGGTTTTGCAACTCACAACAGTGTATAAGAAAACCAAAGGCACCTGTTCCAGGAGTCCCCACGAGAGTTACAGGGAGCACAATGGTGGTGGGGTAGGGGATGGAGTCCATGTGTTGGGGAAATAGGGGTAGGTGGTGGGGGAGGGTCCATGTGTGGGGGACACAATAGGGAGGATGTCCATGTGTTGGAGAACAGGGGTACGTGACAAGGGAGGGTCTATGTGTTGGTGTGCAGGGGGAATGGGGGAGCATGGGAGGGCATGAGCATGTCGGGGGCGCAGCGTGTGAGCATCTCTCCGATCAGTCTCTGAGACTTGGCATCCCCCTTTAGCTGGCGAACCCCCGCCCCCCAAAAAATATCACACAAGTGTCCCCTCCCCCAGCCCAAATACCTTGCCAGAGACGATCTTCTCATAGATCTGAATGGGCTGGTCCGCGAAGAACGGGGGGTAACCAGCCGCCATCTCGTAGATGAGGACGCCCAGGGCCCACCAGTCCACAGCCTTGTTATAACCCTGCCCGGGGAAAGCAGGCCAGGGTCACGCACCAAATATTTGGGGGGTGGGAAGAACCACCAGGTGGCCAGGGATCAGCTAGAGATCAGGCAGTGGACAGGCCCTCCCCAGCTCACCTTGCTGAGGATGATCTCGGGGGCCAGGTATTGCGGGGTCCCACACAGAGTCCAGGTTCGGCCTTTCACCCGCTTGGCAAAACCAAAATCCGTCACCTGGAGCCAAAACACAGAGAGGGGAGAAGCTGGATCAGCCCGGAGGCTGTGATAGGAGGCGAAGGGGAGGGAGCAGATGATTGATGTATTCTGGCCGTGTTACATTTCTGGGGGTGTCTTGGCTTTGGGAAGGGGATGGGAGCAGAGGGAGACTTGGGCAGGGAGGAGATCACTGCAGGGAGCCAGGAGCCAGCGCTGGGATGGGGAAGGGAAGGAGTCGGGAGGGAGGGGGGCGGCAGCCTCACCTCAATGTAGCCCTGCTGGTCTATCAGGAGATTCTCTGGCTTCAGGTCTCGGTAGATGAGATCCAGCGAGTGCAGATACTCAAAGGTCAGGACGATCTGAGCAGCGTAGAACCGGGCGTGAGGTTCACTGCAATGAGGTGGGAGGAGAACGTGGGCATCCCGGGCCAGATCCGCCCGCTCTCAGCCAGCCCAGCACCCTCGGCCCCCTGCCACTCCCACCTTCACCTACCTTATAGATCCCTGACTCCATCT
This sequence comes from Platysternon megacephalum, assembly GCA_003942145.1. Lineage (NCBI taxonomy): Eukaryota > Metazoa > Chordata > Testudines > Platysternidae > Platysternon > Platysternon megacephalum. Next base: position 47,626 of record QXTE01000914.1, read on the forward strand.
ACCCTGGCAACCCCAGGCAAGATGCCCCAACTCTTCTAGGCCGGGTGGCCCCATCCAGTGGCGTAGCCAGGTGGAGGGAACAGGGGGAGCAATAAAAAAAAAAGGCGCCACACGCTGCGGCGCTTTTAGTCACCTGGCGGCGCTCCGGGTCTTCGGCGGCAGGCCCTTCACTCGCTCAGGGTGTCTTCGGCGGCACTGAAGGTCCCGCCACCGAAATGCCGCCAAAGACCTGGAGCGAGTGAAGGTCCCGCCGCCGAAGACCTGGAGCGCCGCCGGGTGAGTACAAAGGCGCCAGAATTGACAAGGCGCCACTTGTGCTCAGTGCGGGAGCAGCCGCTGCCCCCGCTCCCCCGCCTAGCTATGCTACTGGCCCCATCTGCCCTAGCCAGACCACTAGCCCTAGCACACACATCCCACCCATCATTGCTAGACGCCTGACTCCATCCAGCATGGCAACCCAGGGCAAGCCCCTCCCACACCAGCATCTCCCCCCTAGCCCCAACACACACACCCATGGACCCCCAGCTCCATCCAGCCTGGCCCCATCTAGCACTGGCATCCCTGGCCACTGACTGTGGCTAGTGCTGGAAGAAGACCTCAGCAGCCCTCCCCACGGGGAATCCCTTCCTGACCAGCCCAGCTGTGGATCAGGTCACGCACTGCAGCATGAGGATCAAAGCCAGCGTCACTGCAGATGCTGCTAGTGGATAAAAGGTCTAGTTCTCTACTGAACTAAATCCCAAATTCACAGCTGTGGAAACCGAGGCACAGAGTGATTCTCCCCCTTCCCACAAGGAGTGAATGGCAGAGGCAGGAATAGGACCCAGGAGTCCCGACTCCAAGTCCCTCTGCTCTAAGTGCTAGATCCCACTGTCCTCCCTGAGCCAGGGATACAACCCAGGAGTCTAACCGCCACCCAGATCCAACCATTAGTGACACTGTCCCCAACATCAGCTCCCGTGGCAACGCTCACCTGAACCTCCCGATCCGCCGTAGTTGGGAGAACATCTCCCCGCCCGGGATGTATTCCATCACCATGTACAGATTGGCGTTATCCTACAAGGAAATGCAGCAGCAACGGAGTGCAAGGGGGCCCCCCGTCAGCACCTGCGACACCAGGATGAAACTGCTCCCCACACCCTTGCTCCGTTATTAGCCCCATCCCTTTCAGGGCGCTAACCCTACACGTCTCCAGGGAGCCTGATGCGCTGGCCTGGCTTCCACATAGCACACAATGCAGTGCACTCGCTGTCTGGGAGATAACAGCCTACTACTGCCAACAGCTGCTGCTGTTACTCCTTTAGCTCAAGGGCCAGAGGGGCTGCGGTGTGGGGCCGAAGGTCCCAGGCACACACCTGCAGTGGGAGTTGCTGCACAGACGCGGCTGGGGAATAGACTCACTAATGAGAGGGCGCAAGCTTTATTTGCTTGGAGTATTTAGCGGTAGAGCCCAAGAAAATCCAACCCCTCCCCACACCTCTGCTCTAGGGGCAGGGACGGGCAGGCCCAAGAGGGATTTCCCAGCTGTGACGTCTACGATCAAAGGGGAAACCCAACCTGCCGCCAGGTCGGACACGCCAAAGGAGCAGAAGCAGGAAGTGAAACTTCTCAAAAGCAGAGTGTGAAATTGACCAGGCTTCATCCTCCCTCGCGGCTGCAAAGTCAAAGAGCAGCCTCCGAAGTAACTCCGCTGAGCCCAACAAAGCCATTCCGCTAGTGAGACCCTACCCGGGTCAGTGATGAGAACATGAGCACTAAGCACCCGCGCACGCGCCAGTGGAGACCACTGTCCCTGCCCTTGAGCCCGGGGTCAATTTCCAGCTAGCCCTGGAGAGAGGGTCCAGGCGGGATATGGGCACAGTGCCCCATGCTGTACGGTCGGAGGCCTTTTTCTGCAGCCAGATTAGGAGAGCAGGAGCCAAGAAGCAGAAAGTCACATCCTCACATTCCATCTAAATTATATCAGAACAATGTAATACCAGGCTGTTAAGAAGGCTCCTGTCCTAATAGTGCCCAGCATCACCAGGCAAAGAAACAGATCTTAGGATGCTCAAAGGAATCACTTAGCAGCAGTGTGGGTGTGAAATCTCTACTTCTTCATTGTTTTCCCTTGCTGGTCCCCACTTCTCTATTGTTTATCTGTCTGGTTCTTTGATTGTTTCTGTTACATAATTAATTTTGCCAGGTGTACATCAGCGAAGGTGGTGGGGTACGACTGGTAAAGAATTGTTTCACACTATGTTCGGATTGGTCAGAGAATTATTTTGTAATACTTCCGTAAAATGATTGGTTAAGGTAGAGCTAAGCAGGACTCAAGTTTCACTATATAAAAGATGGTTACTCACCTTTGTAACTGTTGTTCTTCGAGATGTGTTGCTCATATCCATTCCAATTAGGTGTGTGCGCGCCGCGTGCATGATCATCAGAAGATTTTTACCCTAGCAACACTCGGTGGGTTGGCTGAGGCGCCCCCTGGAGTGGCGCCCTTTTGGCGCTGGATATATGCCCCGCCGACCCAGCGCCCCCTCAGTTCCTTCTTGCTGGCTACTCCGACAGAGGGGAAGGAGGACGGGTTTGGAATAGATATGAGCAACACATCTCGAAGAACAAGTTACAAAGGTGAGTAACCGTCTTTTCTTCTTCGAGTGCTTGCTCATATCGATTCCAATTAGATGACTCCCGAGCCTTAGCTAGGCGGTAGGGTCGGAGTGAGATGTCGCGGAGTGAAGGACCGCTGAACCAAATGCAGCATCACCCCTGGACTGCTGCATAGTGGGAAGCGAAGGTATGTACTGATGACCAAGTTGCTGCCCTACAGATCTCCTGTATGGGCACATGAGCCAGGAAGGCAGAGGATGAAGCTTGAGCCCGAGTGGAGTGGGCAGTAAGGTGTGTAGTTGGGGCACCAGCCAAGTCATAGCATGCTCGGATGCATGATGTAATCCAGGACGAGATGTGCTGGGTGGAGACCGGAAGGCCCTTCATCCGGTCTGCCACCGCCACAAACAGCTGGGTTGTCTTTCTGAAAGGTTCCGTTCGCTCGATGTAAAAGGCAAGGGCCCTGCGAACGTCTAGGGAGTGCAGCTGTTGTTCCCGTCGAGAAGCGTGCGGCTTCAGATAGAAGACCGGAAGGAAGATGTCTTGGTTGACATGGAAGGCAGACACCACCTTAGGAAGGAAGGCGGGGTGTGGTCGCATCTGTACCTTGTCCTTATGAAACACCGTATATGGTGGGTCCGACGTGAGGGCCCGAAGTTCCAACACACGTCTCGCCGAGGTGATAGCGACGAGGAAAGTTGTTTTCCAGGAAAGGTACAGAAGCGAGAAAGTAGCCATCGTCTCGAACGGGGCACCCATGAGCTTGGCTAGGACCAGGTTGAGGTCCCACGTAGGGGCCGGATGCCGAATTTGTGGGTACAGACGTTCCAAACCCTTGAGGAACCTGCTGACCATGGGATTGGAGAACACCGAGCACCCATTTTAGCCCGAGTGGAAGGCTGAAATCGCTGCTAGGTGAACTCTGATGGATGAAACTGCTAGGCCTTGCTGTTTCAAGGACAAGAGATAATCTAGGATGGTAGGTACTGGCGCCTCCAGAGGGTCAGTATTGCTCAGGTCACACCAGCAGGAGAAACGCTTCCACTTGGCCAGATACGTGGACCTAGTAGAGGGCTTTCTGCTACCCAAGAGTACGCGCTGCACCGAGCGGGAGCAACGCAGCTCAGATTGAGTTAGCCATGCAGCATCCATGCTGTGAGGTGGAGGGATTGCAGGTCCGGGTGACATAGTCGGCCGTGCTCCTGGGTGATCAGATCTGGCCACAGCGGAAGTGGAATTGGAGTGGTCACCGATAGGTCGAGGAGTGTGGTGTACCAATGTTGCCTGGGCCACGCCGGGGCAATTAGTATTAGGCGGGCCTTGTCCCTTCGCAATTTGAGAAGGACCTTGTGGACTAATGGGAATGAAGGAAAGGCGTAAAACAGATGGTCTTTCCACGGTATCAGGAAGGCGTCTGGTAGGGAGTGTCCCTGGAGAGAGCAGAACACCTGACACTTCCGATTCTCGTGAGAGGCGAAGAGGTCGACGTGGGGAAATCCCCACTTCCGGAAAACAGAACGGATGACGTCCGGGCGAATTGACCATTCGTGAGCTAGGAAGGATCTGCTGAGGCGATCTGCCAAGGTGTTCTGGACTCCTGGGAGAAACGACGCTACCAGGTCGATCGAGTGGGCTATGCAGAATTCCCACAGTTTGATGGCCTCCCGACAGAGGGGGGGACGACCGCGCTCCTCCTTGCTTGTTGATGTAAAACATGGCCGTTGTATTGTCCGTGAGGACTGCGACACAATGGCCCTGAAGGTGCTTGCGGAAAACCTGACAAGCCAGGCGTACTGCTCTCAGCTCCCGCACATTGATGTGTAGGGTTATCTCTCGGGAGGACCAAAGGCCCTGTGTGCGAAGGTCCGCAAGGTGAGCGCCCCAGCCCAGAGATGACGCATCCATGGCCAGGACCAGGGAGGGCTGTGGTGCATGGAATGGCACTCCCCCGCATACTAGGTTGGGGTTCAGGCACCAAGCCAGGTAGGATAAGACCTCCGTCGGTACCGTGGGCACTGTGTCCAAATTGTGCCGGCCTGGATGGTAGACTGACGTGAGCCAGGCCTGGAGTGGACGGAGACGTAGTCGGGCATGTCTGGTCACGAAGGTGCACGACGCCATGTGCTCCAGAAGACCGAGACACGTGCGAGCTGTGGAGGTCGGGAAGCTCTGGAGGCTGAGGATAATGGCCGACATGGCCTGGAAGCGGGCGTGTGGAAGGCACACACAGGTGAGATTTGAATCCAGGACTGCTCCAATGAAGTCTATTCTTTGGGTCAGCTGCAAAGTGGACTTTTTGGCATTGAGCAGCAGGCCCAGTTGTCTGAACAGGCTCATGGTGAATCGGACATGAGATTGCACCTGGAGCTCGGAGCGACCCCGAATGAGCCAGTCGTTGAGGTACGGGAACACTTGGATCCAACGTCGACAGAGTGAGGCAGCTACGATGGCCATGCACTTCGTAAAGACCCTTGGTGCTGTGGACAGGCCAAAGAGAAGTACAGTAAATTGGAAGTGCTGTTGGTTCACCACAAAGCGGAGGAATTGCCTGTGTGGCGGGTAAATCGCTATGTGGAAGTACGCGTCCTTCATGTCGAGGGTGGCGTACCAGTCTCCAGGATCCAGGGAAGGAATGATGGTCCCCAGGGAAACCATGCCGAACTTCAACTTTACCATGAATTTGTTGAGTCCGCGCAGGTCCAGAATGGGCCGTAGCCCCCCCTTTGCCTTGGGGATTAGGAAATAATGGGAGTAAAACCACCTGCCCCTCAATTCTCTTGGAACCTCTTCTATCGCTCCGAGAGCCAGGAGCGACTGTACCTCCTGCAGAAGGAGTTGCTCGTGAGAGGGGTCCCTGAAGAGGGACGTTGAGGGAGGGTGGGAAGGGGGGGACAAAACAAATTGCAGACGGTATCCACTTTCCACTGTGCGTAGGACCCAGCGGTCTGATGTTATGCGGGACCACGCAGGAAGGAAATAGGAGAGGCGGTTGGAGAAAGGTGGGAAAGGATCCTGTAAGGAGACTGGTGCTCCGCCCTCGGGCGCACCTCCAAAAGTTTTGCTTGGGGCCCGCCGATGGTTTGTGGGGGGTCCTGATTATGGCCCGTCTGAGGGCCAGACCTCCTCCTACCACCCCAGCCACGTCTTCTGGAGAAGTCCTGTCTGGGCCGAGGGTTAGGGTAGGTGCGTTGCGGTTGGGGCCGGAAGGGCCTACGCTGCGTCACCGGGGTATGCATGCCCAGTGAGCGCATGATGGCCCGGTTATCCTTTAAACTCTGCAGTCTAGAGTCAGTTTTGTCCAAGAATAACCCCTGGCCATCGAAGGGCAGGTCCTGATTTGTTTGTTGCAGTTCCGGTGGAAGACCGGACACCTGCAGCCACGAGATGCGGCGGATAGTTACGCCGGAGGCTAGAGTCCTTGCCACCGAGTCTGCCGCATCTATCGAAGCCTGCAAGGAGGTCCTGGCTAGTTTCTTGCCCTCCTCTAGCAAGGCCCCGAACTCCTCCCTGGACTCCTGAGGAACCAGTTCCTTGAACTTCCCCATCGAGTTCCAGGTATTATAATTATAACGGCTCAAGAGAGCCTGCTGGTTAGCCACCCGAAGTTGTAGACCGCCAGTGGAGTATACCTTGTGGCCGAATAAATCCAGGTGCCTAGCGTCCTTGGATTTAGGGGCGGGCACTTGCTGACTGTGCCTTTCCCTCTCATTGACTGACTGTACAACAAGGGAGCACGGTTGGGGATGAATATACAAGTATTCATAGTCTTTAGAGGGAACTAAGTATTTCCTCTCAACCCCCTTGGCAGTGGGGAGGATAGATGCCGGTGACTGCCAGATAGTATTGGCATTAGCCTGGATGGTCCGGATGAACGGCAAGGCTATGCGTGTGGGGGCATCGGCAGACAAGATGTCCACCACCGGATCCTCGACCTCCACCACCTCCTCCACCTGGAGGTTCATATTTTGTGCCACCCTACGCATCAAGTCTTGGTGCGCACGGAGGTCTATAGGTGGTGGGCCAGAGGAGGTTGTGCCCGCAACTGCCTCGTCAGACGACGAAGAAGAGGACAGCCCCGGGACTAATAGTTCCTGGGGCAAGTCCTGCTGGGGAAGGTCCGGCTGTCCCAGGTTCTCCATACTAGGAGCATGTGCCTGAGTTGGTTGTAGGGCCTCCATCTCTGCGTCCCCTGGGGGGGGGGGGCGGCTGACCGTGGCCTCCGGGACTCGGGGTTCCGAATGAGCCGAACGAGAAGCCCTGGAGGGGACGCCTTGGGCCTGGTGGTATGCCCAAGAGGTCCAGAAGGATCATTGCGGTGGTTCCTGAGCGGGATCCTGCCCCCCGTCCTGCCATTGACCCTCTCCGTCCACGTCCTGGTCATGGGCGGGGTAAGCACTCTCCGCCTGGGATGACCTCAAGTTAGGGCGGGAAGGCCAAGGTGGGGCCGACCGGTTGTGCTGTGTTGCACTATTCCGCGTCAATGGACCGCGTCGTATGGACGGAGATTGGCGCCAAGACCTGGATCGGTACCGCGATCTGGATTGGGATCGACGATCATACCGGTACCGCGGTGCCGGAGACGTCCGGTGCCGGGGGTCTTTGCCAGTGCCGGGTCGTTCCGGTGCTGGGTCTCTGCTCGGGCCCGAGGGCACCAGGCTAAGTGCCACTTCCATGAGGAGCTGCCTCAAACGAAAGTCCCGCTCCTTTTTTGTCCTCGGCGTGAATGCCTTACAGATGCGGCACTTATCTGGTTGATGGGATTCCCCCAGGCACTTCAGACAGGAGTCGTGGGGGTCTCCTGTGGGCATCGGCTTAAGACAGGCCGAGCAGGGCTTGAAAGCCGGAGACCTAGGCATGAGCCCGGGTACCGGGAAGGAGGGAGGGGAGAAACCCCCTTTCCTCCAACTACTATATACACTATACTATTATATATACTAACTACAAACTTTTAACTACAACTAGAAACTACTAAGAACTATAATACAAAACTAACTAGAGAAAAAACGAGTAAAGAGCTAGGGAGAGTGGAGATCAGCTATGCCGCGCTCCACAGTTCCAATGACCGTCACGGGCGGTAAGAAGGAACTGAGGGGGCGCTGGGTCGGCAGGGGCATATATCCGGCGCCACTCCAGGGGGCACCTCAGCCGACCCACCAAGTGTTGCTAGGGTAAAAATCTTCCGACGATCGTGCACGAGGCGCGCGCACACCTAATTGGAATCGTTATGAGCAAGCACTTGAAGAAGAAACTGGGGTTCAAAAGGAAGTTCTGGGGAACCAACCCCAGGACACAGCCCTCAACACCCTGCCAATGACACCGTGCAGAAGCTGGAGTCTCAGGACGAGCTGATCCTGACTGGCCAGCAGTGAAAGTTTGTCTGCCTTATTGGGAGTGATGGGCATTTTATGAGTAGCGTGTGTATTCTGTTCTGGTAACTGTGACGAAGTGGGGGGTTTTCTTGGTTTTTTCAATGGTTTGCATGCAGAGGGGGTCGGACACAGTTTCCCTGGGTGTTACTGGTTTAACGAGGTGATGGGAGAGGGAGTTTGTTGTTACAGAGGACCGGGGACGGAACTTGGGACCCCGGCCAATGGCCTGGAGAATGGATACCCCAATGACTGGTGACCTGGTGACCAGGAGGCCCAGCTCGGGAGTCACAGCTGGTTCTGGCCAGTGGGAAGACAATGGGCTGTGAAGAGAGGACCCCGGTGACCTGAACAGGTGGTTCCAGCCAGAGGACAGAAGAGAGGAGAGGTGGCCCAGGCGACCCTGTTTACCTGGAGAGAAGACAATGGACAGAGGCGGAGCTTGGGGGAGGCGATATCGGATGCCCAGCTGGGAAGCAGGGGGGTTCTGGCCTGGAGAGGGAGAGCAGGCAGAGCCCACCTGGATGCAGGGGAGACTTGGATGTCCTGTGCTGAGGGAGGGCAGGCCCGAGGGCCCTGAGAGTTTCCTATGCTGTGTTCAGATGCTCAATAAACCCTCCTGTTTTACGCTGGCTGAGAGTCGCTCCGGTCTAGAGAACAGGGTTGCATTATTCCCCCTGGGAGTGGAGGCCCTGGGGGTCCAGAGCAATTGGACTCCCTGAGGGGGCCCAAGGTGAGAGACAGGTGTGCTAGGGCTCAGAGAGGTGCGGTTCCAGGAGGTGGAGGGGCTTAACCCCCGAGAGAAAGTGGACCCCCGAGAAGGGCTGTCACACGGAAGGGGGTTCCCCCCAGGGACTGCACGGGACCAAGAGTGGGCACGACCTGTGAGTCCGTGACAGTAACTGTTAATAAACAGAGGTTAAGGTTATTTCTGTGTGAGGCTCTTTCACTGGGAAAAGACCCTGCAAACCCGCAGAATGTGAGGTGACGCCTGAGTCCACGAAGGGTGAGGCTAGGTGCCTAAATTAAGAGGGTTACGCCTTGAGCCCCAGGAGCAGGGTAAAGGTGGGTGCCCTAGAGCGTAAGGGGAACGAAGCCTGAACCCTGCTGTCTCTAAGGGGACGAAGGGAGCTCAGCCCATCCTTGGTCTCCCTGCTCAGGCAGTTCTGGTCTGCGTGACATGGGCCTTCCCGTCTCTCTACCAACTAAACAGGCCCCAACACCCTAGCGGTACCTTGATGGGGCCCAGTCAGCACGTACCAGGCCAGACTCCTAGCTCAGCGGGGTAAATCCAGAGCAGTCGCATTGATTTCAACAAAGTTCTCCCACATTTACACCTGCGGATTCAGCCGCGAGGGATTTATTTTACGCTGTCGTAGGAGAATCGACTGGCTCAGCGAGCCAGCCTGTGTAACAGAAGCCGCTGGCCCCACTGCTACTGTGTCACCCGAGAGGTACCCAGCCCAGCCCCAGCCAGCCAGCATGGAGCAGGGTGACATTTCCATTGTAGCAGCTTTTGCGGACAAGGGGCCAGAAATCAAAGCTATTTAACCCTAGAACGATGAGGGGCCCCAAGAAAACGACTCTGCTGCTAACACGCTCATCACCCTAGTCTCCAGGCTCCTGCAGGGGCTGAGATTTATCCTGCAGCCTCCTCTGAGCTGATGACTCTTCATCGCTACAACCCATTAACCTCAGGCTGACAGAGGAGGAGACAGGTCTCCC
>QXTE01000915.1:2977-57242 GCA_003942145.1 Platysternon megacephalum
CCGCCGGCTGGCCCGCAGCTTCCTGGGGCCGGTGGGGAAAGGGGCATCGGGCAAAGCCGTCTGGGGCCCAGCCAGCCAGACATCCCCACAGGGAGCCACTTGGCAGGAGACAGCAGAACCCATGGCCTTGCTGCTCAGCGGAGGGACGAGCTCCAGCGGCACCTCGCGAGGAAGCGCCTTGAGATCAGGCTGGGGGTGAGGCCTGCCCTGGTGGAGAGATCCCAGAGAGTGGCCAGGGAGGGGGAGAGGATACGCCTCCCCAGGCTGATCTGCGCAGGCCAGAAGCCCCCCAAGCCCAGGGCCGGCTCCCTGCTCTGCCTGCCGCCCACGGCTGTGGATACGCTGGACATGAACGTGAGACACAAGCAGCTGGCGCATTTCTGGGGGCTGCCCACGCTGCAGGCGGCATCTCTGCGGAGGATGATGCCGAAGGCTCCGGCTGGGCCGCTGGGGAGCGCAGCGGGGAGGGTCTGGACACAGATGGGCCTGGCTGGACGCGTGAGGGCCGAGGAGCCGGAGAGGAACGGCTACAACGAGCCGGTTCCCCTGACAGGAGCCAGCACAGTCGAGCTGCTGGTGCCCCACACGGGGCCGCCTCTGGTCACAGCCGAGGCCAGGGACCGTCTGGAGAGCCACATCCTGAGGAAGAAGCTCCAGCACGAGTGGGGCTTACCGCGCGTGGTGCAGAGATCGCTGGGCGCGTTCACACCCCCGCCACCTGGGAGGGGGCCCCCGAGGCGGGTCCAGGCCCCAGCCAGAGAGACCGTCACCACGGGCAGCCTGCAATTCCTGCGCACGGAAACCAGGGAGCACCTGGAGTCGCACGTGAGGAAACTGGCCCTGGAGCGGAGATGGGGCCTGCCCAAGAGGATCCTGGAGTCCTTACGGATGTTCCTGCCGCCTGCCCCACCAGGAGCAGCGCCCAGAGGCCAAACCCAGCCCCTGCTCCATGTCTGCCATACACGCCCCCAAGGTCCTACAGCCCTCTCCACGGGGCAATCGGGAGAGCTCCAGCCAGGCCCCAGGGAGCCCCTCACCCACCGGTCCCAGCACTGGCTTGAAATGGGGGTAAAGGAGGGCAAAGCCAGCTGCCCTGAGGCAGGGCCCCAACACGCCCTGGGGAGCAGCAGCAGGAGAAGCCAGGAGACCTCCCAGACGAGTGATGGGGAAGGGCCCCCCGGCTCCCCACGCCGCTTCCCGGAGGACAAGGCAGAGCTGAAATCCACCCTGGACTTTCCCGGGAAGAAGGTGCTGGGAATTTCCCACAGGGCCCAGGAGTCCCAGAGATGGGCCTTGCGCCCGGCGGCCCATGAGCCTCACCCACAGCAGAGAGAGCAGAGCTCTGAGGAAAGTCCCGGGCAGTGGAGGACCCGCGATNTTCTCCTGTGTGGCAGACACAGCGTATCTCTGCAAGGGGGTCAGCAGCTCTCCTAGGAGACGCGGCAGCTCCAAGCCCTCTGCATGCTGAGCCCGGATGGCAGGGGCAGGGCGCTCCCAGCGTGGCGAAAGATGAACCGTCTGCCTCCTCTCCGTCGTCTCTGGAGGGCAGCGAGTCCAAGGCCTCTGACTGGTCCGCGGGAGAAAGCGCTCGCGCAGCCTCTCGCCCAGCGCCCGAGGAGCCCTCGCTGGCACGGGGGCATCTTGCTGCTCCGCGGGCCGCGGCCCACCGGCTGGACATCCACCTGGCGCAGAAAGCCCTGGGTTCCTTCATCCTGCCGCCCTGCGTCCGACGCTCCCAGGCCGTCTATGCCGACATGGCAGCGGAGCGGCTGAGAGCCGCTGCCCAGGAACACAGGCGGGAAATGAACATCCGGCTGCAGCGCAGGAGGGGCCGGAAAAGCCAGCTGGGAGGGCCCCGTCAGGAAGCCCTGGAAGAAAGAGCCCGCCCCGCGGGCACAGGAGAGCCGGGCTTCCCGACAGCTGGCTCCTTGGGCCAGAGACTGATCAGAGAGTCCCAGAGCCAGGCAAACCAGTACCTGTGTGAGACGTGCCACGGCCTCTTCACCGCCGGTGAGGAGGGACTCAGCCCCCCACCCTGTCCTGCCAAGGGGGCTGGGAAGTCAGATGTGGCGAGGGCTCAGCTAGAGACTCGCGTGTGCCCGAGGGACAGGGAGACGTCAGGTGCTGTCTGCAGAGGGGAGCAAGGTGCATCCTACCAGCGGTCTCAGGATCTGGGCCGTGCAGCTGGCGCCCCCCCGTACAAAGGTCCCGCTGGCACTGAGGATGGAGAGGGAGCACGGGACCAGACCTGGGCCCCACCAGCACATCACCCCCAGCCAGTAACCAGAGACGATGCGGGAGACAGAGGCGCGTCCGCAGCCTCTGATGACCTTGTGTGCCCCCTGTCCAGCAGCCAGTGGCCAGCCAGCCCCTCAGAGCAGCGCCCGCGGTCTGCAGAGGGACTGTCCCAGTTCAGCACCGAGGGCGAGTGGGAGAGGGTCGGGGACTGGGACAGCGAGGCCGTGGCAGCCTGGGACGCGGCGGGGGCCGGCAGCCTGGGGTGGAAGGAGAGGAAGGACACCGAGAGGCGACGCGGCATGGGAGAGATGCCGGCGGAGGGGACAGGCCTCAGGGCTGGAACCAACATGAGGCAGACAGAGGCGCTGGTGCTGACTGAGGCACCGCCCAGGGCTGAACAGCCGCCCCAGGCACCTCCAGGGAGAGGAGCCGAGTCACCGTCCGTCCCCTGCAAGGGGAAGGGCCCCACCTTCAGGGGAATCATGCTGGGCTTCCTCAAACGCGTCACCTCCAGGGCATCAGTGGGGAAGAGAGGACGGGTTGAGAGGTCGGTGGCTGCACCACACGGAGCCCCGCCACCCCCTCAGAAACTCGCCCCGTCCCCCAAGAGCGTGACCTTCAATGCCAAGGTCCACGTACGGGCAGAGGTCAGGATGCCAGCTGTGTTCCAGCGCGGAGGGCCATAAAGATAAAACAATACAGAAATGAGCGTTTCACAACCACAACCATTGATAAGTGGTTTCGTGCCAGCCAGGATGCTAGCAAACTAAGTTTTCTTTTACCATCTTAAGATCTGTTTCTTTATCTGGTGGTGATGGGCACTATCAGGACAGGATCGTCTTCCTAACCGCCCCATAGCACCTTATTTCAGTGTGACTGGTTTGGGATGTGAGGACGTGACCATTCGCTTCCCAGCTTATGCCTGCCCCTGCTGCTTAGCCAAAGGCCTTAGCCTAAGAACAAGGCCTCAGACTATCCTAGTGAGAGAAGGGCCCAGACACAGGCAGACTGTGATTTTGATTCTTTGTTTTATACCCCTGTCACTAGCTAAGTAATAAATAAATGGAGATATACCTATCTCATAGAACTGGAAGGGACCCCAAAGGGTCATCGAGTCCAGCCCCCTGCCTTCACTAGCAGGACCAAATACTGATTTTGCCCCAGATCCCTAGGTGGCCCTCTCAAGGATTGAACTCACAACCCTGGGTTTAGCAGGCCAATGCTCAAACCACTGAACTATCCCTTCCCCTGCCCCTCCCCCCCCCCAAATAAAAATACACCTAAGTTCTGAAAGTCTAGGCCTTTGCAGGCAGGCCTGAATAGCTATATCCTAACACCCCCCTCTGCCTGAGGGGGGCAGGGATTGGAGCGGGGGGTCTCCCACGCGCATGCCCGCCAGCCACCAAGCTATGGGACGTTGTGATGTGTGTGTGACTCCCTCAGGCTCTCCTATGGAAGCTGCCCCACTGGGGATAAACAATGAGAGCCGGGGGCTGGTCCTGGGGTCTCCCCCTTCCCGGTCTGTAGAGCCATTCTCACGCTCTCTCTGGCCCAGGGGCGAGTTCAGTGTCTATCCAGAGGGGAACAGCTTCAGCAGGAGAATTGGCCAAGTTTCCCCCTCCCAGCTCAGCTGGAGCAGCTCCCCTGGGATTGGGGTGGGGAACCTGCCCCTCACGAGCCCATCGGGGCTCAGAAGGTGTCGGATGAGAGGTCGGGGGCGGGGTCCAAGTGCCAGCGGCGGCACGGCTCCGAACTTCGCTCAGGAGCAGCTCCGGGCTCTCCCTGGTCCCCAGACAGACGCCTCCTGGTTGGGGACAGACTCACACCTGCCTTTCGTGCGGCCATCAGATTTCTCTCCTGCGCAAAACGCTTTGGAGAAACCCCTCGCCTGGGCCTCTGGCAAAGCTGCTGCCCAAGAGCTGGGCTCTGCCCCGGCCACCAGCAGGAGGCGCCCACTCACCGTGGGAGATGCCCTGCCAAAGTCACCCAAGCCAGGGACCAGCTTGCTCCAGCTCTCAGGCATGTCCAGCCTCCTGCCCCCTCCCCGCTGGTTTTGGCCTCTGGACCCCTCCCCTGCCATTTCACTGGAGCTGGGCTACGCTAGCCACATGCACAAAGGACAAACCTTGGTAGCAAGCGCATCTCACAGCAGGACCAGGAGGAGCAGCCCGGTCCTGGCTTAGGAGATGGGGGGGGAGAGGGGGGTTGCATATCACACACCCCGGTGCCCCAGGTTTTGCAGCTCTCCCCCCGCTGCAAATACCTGATCAAGGGGAGAAGTGGTAGCACCTGCTCCTGGAATCCACTGCAGTTCAGCAGAAGCGCCCGTAGGTGGTGCTGTGACACAACCCCACCTGCGCTGTAACCTGTGCTGAGACGGACGGGCCAAAGCCGCTGCCGGGAGCAGGGTGTGAAAGGCGAGCCGGGGGGTCTGTGCGCCACGGTGCGTCCATCCCCCAGCAGCCCTGGCCCTGGCCCCACTCCTTTCCCCCACGCTGGGCACGCTGCGGGCTGACGCTTGGGAGGGCCCAGGCTGCTTCTGCTGCGTGTGCTGCCCTGCGCCCCCAGAGGGTGCTCAGCACCTTTCCACCATGCGACCAGAGCTGGGGATGCCGCAGTCTGGCCGGGGGGAGTCCATTCAGAACGGTCTCCAGCAGTGGGTCTCAGCCTTTGTGGACCCATCTGTAAAGGTTTATGGCCTGTCAGAACCCAGGAACTAGTCTGCGGGTGGAGGCCCTGAGGAGGTTTCGGTTGGATCCTGCCCCTGGGGGCATTGGGTCCTGCCTGGCACTCACCCCACAGTGCTGGCTCCTGCAGCTCCTGCGCTGAGGGGCTGGCTGGGCGTGGCTCTCCGCTCCCAGCGGTGCGACCTCCAGGGTGCAGCGTGGCTCAGGTTTGGCCCCGCTCCCCTGACTGGACCAAATCTGTGTGAGTGGAGCTGTGACCTGGCTCCTGGGGCTGCAGGGCCACTCGCTGAGACTTGGCCGGCCTGGACTCATGACGGCCGGGCCAAGCCTGAGTGGCGCTGGGACCCAGGGGTTGCTGTGCCTGGAGCAGGGAGGCGAGCCCAGCCAGCCCTGTGGGACAGGAGCCGCAGGAGCTGCCGAGTGACCCCTTGAACCATTCTGGGGACCCAATTTTGAGTCCCGCCCCCTGGGTTGAGAAACCCTGGTCTACGGGACCTGCCCCTAAACTGCAATCGCTGCAAGGGCTGGATTAAAACAGATGCAGCATCACAGCGCAGATCAAATGCATCCAGGAGGCGCTTAGAGACGACGGTGACGGGGCTGTAGAAATCCTTAGGCAGATGGATAGGCAGGGACATGCAGCCATGGGGTAGATGCATTTATAATGCAACTTCTCTGGATGGGCTGGGGGCAACAGCGATGGTACCTGTGTCTGGATCTAAGAGCATGAGCTGGAGATGAAGAAATGACGTATTGTTCTTTTCAAATCTGGGGACTTGTAAGAGATCCTGTGATTTGGGGTCCTGGCTCGCGGTGTGTGAATGCTTGGGGTCAGCAGCACTGAATAGCGCAGTGCAAAGGAAGCAGATCCCTGGCCTGAGCAAATCGCCCTCCCCTCGGCAGGCTGAGGGTCGCCAGCGTTTGTCCCTGGGGAGGCGTCTGGCACGTTCTCACAGTGTGCCACAGTGGTGGGGATGGAGAACCGCAGCCACTGGGAGCTATGGGGGGGTAGGCGGGGGGTATGCCTGCAGACAATCAACGTCAGCAAAATGTCTCGCGGCCTGCAATCAGATTACCCGGATGGGTAAAGAACAGAATTATCAGACACATAGATGAGCATGGTTTGTTGGGGAAGACTCAACATGGTTTTTGTAAAGGGAAATCATGCCTCACCAATCTACTAGAATTCTTTGAAGGGGTCAACAAGTATGTGGACAAGGAGGATCCAGTGAATATAGTGTAGTTGGACTTTCAGAAAACCTTTGACAAGTTCTCTCACCAAAGCCTCTTAAGCAAAGTAAGCGGTCATGGGTCAGTGACTGGTTAAAAGATAGGAAACAAAGGGTAGGAATGAATGGTCAGTTTTCAGAATGGAGAGAGGTAAATAGCAGAGTCCCCCAGGAGTCTGTGCTGGGATCAGTACTCTTCAACATAGTCATAAATGATCTGGAAAAAGGGGGTAAACAGTGAGGTAGCAAAATTTGGAGATGATACAAAACTACTCAAGATAGTTAAGTCCAAAGCAGACTGCGAAGAGTTACAAAGGGATCTTACAAAACTGGGAGACTGGGCAACAAACTGGCAGATGAAATTCAATGTTGATAAATGCAAAGTAAAGCACATTGGAAAACATAATCCGAACTATACATATAAAATGATGGGGTCTAAATTAGCTGTTATCACTCAAGAAAGAGATCTTGGAGTCATTGTGGACAGTTCTCTGAAAACATTCACTCAGTGTGCAGCAGCAGTCAAAAAAGCGAACAGAATGTTGGGAATCATTAAGAAAGGCATAGATACCGGTAATAGGACAGAAAATATCATATTGCCTCTGTATAAATCCATGGTACGCCCACATCTTGAATACTGCGTGAAGATGTGGTCGCTCCATCTCAAAAAAGATATATTGGAATTGGAAAAGGTTCAGAAAAGGGCAAGAAAAATGATTAGGGGTATGGAACGGCTTCTGTATGAGACGAGATTAATTAATAAGACTGGGACTTTTCAGCTTGGAAAAGAGATGACTAAGGGGGGATATGATAGAGGTCTAGAAAATCATAATTGCTGTGGAGAAAGTAAATCAAGAAGTGTTATTTACTTCTCATAACACAAGAACTAGGGGCCATCAAATGAAATTAATCGGCAGCAGGTTTAAAACAAACAAAAGGAGGTATTTTTTCACACAACGCACAGTCAACCTGTGGAACTCCTTGCCAGGGGCAGTTGTGAAGGCCATGACTATAATAGGGTTCAAAAAAGAACTAGAGAACTTCATGGAGGATAGGTCCATCAATGGCTATTAGCCTCAGGGCTGGAGAAGCTCTCACTCCCCACTGTGGCCCCATAACCGTGGTGGGGGAAAGAGCTTCTCTGGTCCTGGGGCTGCCGAGGGGCAGAAAGGAGCGAATGGGGGTTGGGTCCACAGTGGGGGTGGGGTGGAATGAGGCAGGACTGTGGGCAAAACGGGGGCAGGTCCACATGTGGAAGGGGCAGAATGGGGGCAGGACCGCAGGCGGAAGGGGTGGGGCGGGGCCATGGTTCTGGTGCCGGTGCTCCCCCACTTGCTCTGGCCCAGGGCCCCAGGAGACCTTGATCCGCCTCTGTTCAGGAGCTATCTCCGCACAGTCAAAGGAGCCGAGAGAGAGATCTCTGCCCCCCCCCCCCCCGTGCCTTTTAACAGGGACATTGGCAAGCACATAAGTCATATTTAGAATAGTTTGTAACTTTTTATTTGAATCCATCATTTCTTTTATATGTTAATAAAGCAAACTGTACCAAATGAACCACCCCACTGACGTGTGAGCTCTTCATGCTATTGCTAAGGGAGGTGGCATGGTCCAGTGGAGAGGCTACATGCGATTCAGGAGACCTGGCTCCTTGGGAAAGTCACTTTACCTCTCTGTGCATGTCTCTGGGCAGGTGGGGCTGGTAGGTCATCCCCCTGGGGGAAGGAAAACTCTGATTTCAAACCAAGAACATCAGACCTGGCCAGCTGGTTTGCGAAAGTTGTACCAATCACACACTCTCTGTGGGTCTGCATTGACTAATGGGACAAGGTGAAAAGACGACATACCATAGCGAAACTAATTTAACTTTGAAGAGCTATAGGTCAAGTCAAGGGCACTTATTATTTCCAGGTTGTCTTACAAATCATACTCATTTGCATCCAATAAAATGCCCAGCAACCACAATGGCATTATTGAAACAGCTTCAAATCCAAGACCAGAATTGCTCTGTTGTATATTCACATCTATTATATTAGATACATAAAGAAAAAAGTTATGATGCTTTCAGATCTTCTGTCCGTTGGGTGATCGCCCATCACACAATCAGGCATGATTTAAATGTTATAAGCCCATTCTGGTTTTGATCATGGTTCTGCTATATTCTCTAGGTGTTCACAGATGTTTTTCCCTTCATACTGAGTGAGATTCCCTGTTGCTTAAATTTCCCAAATGGGGTTTAATGTGGCTGCTTTATAATAAAGCTAGGCAAAACATTTTGGACAAAACTTTTTTCAGTGCAAAATGCAGATTCACTGAAAAATTTCGTGCCAGTTTCACTGAATTGCTCATGTTGGGGAAAAAAGAGGGGGAAAACCCCCCAAAAGTCAACGTGTTCTATTTCAACTTTTTTGAAACAAACCATTTTGTTTTTTAGATCAGACATGACTTTTCATTTTGAATTGTCCTTCACTTTGATTTCAATTTTTTAAAAATATTTAAAAATGCTCAAAAGTGAAAAAAAAAATGTTTCATTCAATCTCAACCTTTTTTTCCCTTTTACTTTTCAGTTTCCCGGAAATTTAGGAAATCTTTCATTTTGGATCAACCTGAAATTATTATTGTTTTCCCCAGAACTGCCAGTGAACCAAACAACCAGTGATTAACACAGCTCGGTAATGTACGTCCCTCCCTCCTCAGACCCCGCCTAATGCTCTTGGGAGGGGGAGAGAAAATGGTGGGGAGAGGAGGAGGGATGGAGATTGGGAATTTCAAAGAGGGAAAGGGAAAATGAACAGAAGGGAAGAAGAATGGCGTTCTTTATGGAGTCACTAAGCCACCATCAGCTCTGCCCGCCTGCCTGGGAAAGGAGCAGCCCACGCTCCAGGAGTTGGCTAAGCCAGCTATAAACCTACCTGCAGGCAGGAGCAATCTGTTTGAAATCAGGTAAGGTATCAGTCCCCATCGTTCAGCGGAACACGCCCTTGCTATTGAAATAAAGGGCGTCTGCATTCAGGAGCTAATGAGCGGCTGAAAGTGCTGCTTAGGAATTGCCATATTGGGCTTCATCTTGTTCAGTATCCTGCCTCTGATAGTGGCCAGCAGGAGGCGGCCACAAGGAGCCACCCATGCAGCAAGGATGGGCTAATCTGCCCCTAGTTACATCCCAAGCCCAAATAGCTAGAGGTCAGCTCATTCCCCAAAGCAGGAAGGTCCAGGTCCTGTCCAAACTCTTGTCATGGGGGGCCTTACTGGAACAGCTCAGGGTGTTCTCATTGCCCACAGACATGCCTGCTCTTCTCCTGAGTCCTGCTAAGCTCACAGCCTCTGTTACCTTTTGCAAGCTAGCATTTGCCTTTGGAAAATGCTGCCTTCTGGTTTAGACACAGCCCTGCCACCGTCTCTCCAGACTGTTCCCCCCCTTGATGGCAGTTCAGGGGAATGGGCTGTCAATGGAGCCATGAAATCTCTTCTCCACTGCCCCGTCTCCTTTTAGCAGTGGTGTTATTTTTGTACAACTGAACAGACTGGGTCACCGGCTGTAGCCAAAGGAAACAGAGGGTTATAAACCGATGCTGACGTGTTTTCCTTCAGGAGAGGAAAAACCACCACTCATCCAGGTGCCTGGGGCTCAGTGGGGATTGGGATGGTCCCCAGAGCTTCTGTTGGACTCTGCCAAGGCCTAGCAATCCCAGAGGAATCCTGCACCCTGAGCACTGCTCAGAGCATCACGGTAAAGAAATGGGGGTGAAATTCACCCCAAACAATGGACCAGCCATGCACGGNAAAACCACCACTCGTCCAGGTGCCTGGGGCTCAGTGGGGATTGGGATGGTCCCCAGAGCTTCTCTTGGACTCTGCCAAGGCCTAGCAATCCCAGAGGAATCCTGCACCCTGAGCACTGCTCAGAGCATCACGGTAAAGAAATGGGGGTGAAATTCACCCCAAACAATGGACCAGCCATGCACGGCCTATGCACCATTTGAGGGGGAATTTCCACACCAGCATTAGATGGTGTCACCATTCCCCAGATGATGCTAGCTCCTTGTTTTATCCCTGGAGCTCATCTACAGACTTCCCAAGGGTGCCTTCTTGAATGTTGTGGATGCGCCTGATCGCACAGGTATCAAAACATTTTCCCATGGGAGGATCTCCCAGTGCCCTGTGTTCCACATGGTCCCTCTTCACCCCCATATCAAAGTTCACTAGCTAACCCCTGCACTGCTTTATAAATATGAATAGGATCAGTGACAAGGAACATGGAATAAACATTGCCGGGAATGCACTTAACTTCAGCGTGTTTGCCAAGCAGGGCTGCCTCCCTCCAGGGTATGGGAAAGTGGCTTTTGTCTCAATGAGAAAGCAAAGCAATGGATTCCCCAGTTTCTGGTGTCCCTCTTTGCAGCACACCCAGCCCTGGGAAATGGGATTAAGCAAAATCACAGGAAGAATAATTGTCTGGGAGTAAATTGTTCAAATGTCACAGCGATGAGCTCACTGTGTGTGTGTGTGTGTGTGTGTGTGTGTGTGTGTCCCAGTTCAGAGGAAAGTCAGCAGATTCAGATGTCTACACAGCTATTTGTATAGTGCTAGTACAGGACTAAGTCTGCAAACCAGGACACCACGGTGCTGTGGGCAGGGTAGACATACCCGTATAAAAACAGGGTCTGATTCTCCTCTCACTGATCATTGATTTTACACTGTGTAACACCACTCATGTCGGTGGAGTTACTCCTGATTTGTCCTGCTGTGAGCCACTGTGATAGTAGACATCCAGTGGGCACAGGACTGGGGCTCAGGACACCTGGGTTCTGTCCTGGCTCTGCTGCTCGGTGACTGTGGGCAAGTCATGCCCCCGCCCTGTGCTTCTGTTTTCTCTCCCAAACGTCTGCTTTGTCTGCCTAGACAGTGAGCTCCACATGTGCTTGCAGCACTCTGCACAATGGGGCCCCAAACTCAGTGGGTCCCTCTAGGTCCTGCCGCAATGATGGGCGATCGCTCGTTACCGAGTATGATCATCTTCCATGGGAGTTATGGGCCTCAGGTGGCTAATAAGGCCAATCCTTGAACCACAAGTTCTATTGCAATGAGGGCAGATGTTTTCAGGCTCAGTGGGAGGCTGTTGATCATGACTGGAAGCCAGTCTCTCCTGCCTCCTGCGCCTCTTGTCCTCTTCAGCGTCAGCCTCTTCCTGCCGCAGTAAAATCATCATAATAATATGAAAGCCTGAATGGGCAGAGGATGGGATTAAGGTCTGAGGTCAAGGTTCATTCTGGCATTTCCTGTCTTGTATTCTTGACCCTGCAGCTTTAATCGTTAGGTAGAGACATGTACACGTATACCCACAATTGAGTCCTGTTGTGCTCATCACAGATTATGTGCATCCCCTTTGCAGAAGCTAAAAGCTCACGGAGAAATGGTGAGTACTTGCTTGACAGATGGGATAAAAGGAGGGGAAAGAACCCAAAAAGGAAGAGCTGTCAGAAGCCAAATAGGCCAGCAATGGGCTCCAATTGAACCATGGAGACAGCTGGGGCCCGGGGGACACCCGCGAGAGAATCCCACAGACGGGATGCTTGACCCAAGATACGCATGTCTCATGTGAAACTTGGGTTGCAGGAGATGGAACAGACAGAAGCTACTACC
This sequence comes from Platysternon megacephalum, assembly GCA_003942145.1. Classification (NCBI taxonomy): domain Eukaryota; kingdom Metazoa; phylum Chordata; order Testudines; family Platysternidae; genus Platysternon; species Platysternon megacephalum. Next base: position 14,772 of record QXTE01000915.1, read on the forward strand.
TGGGCTGGGGCTGTTACTAGTGGGGGAGCACCGGAAGTGAGTGACATAGAAACACGGAGGGCCATATCCTGCTCTCGTTTACATGGGTGCAACGCCTATTGACTTCATTGGGAATCACACCCAGGCAGATCGAAGCAGAAGTTGGCTCCCTGTGTGCAAATCTGACATGGTGCGTCCGGCAAATATGGGTTATGTCTAGGCCAGTCGAGAGATTCCCTCTGAATGTTCCAGAACTATAATGAGTCTAGGGAAACACGTATTGAAATAGGGGTTGTGAGTTCAATCCTTGAGGGGGCCATTTAGGGATTTAGGGATCTGGGGCAAAAAATTGGTCCTGCTAGTGAAGGCAGAGGACTGGACTCGATGACCTTTCAAGGTCCCTTCCAGTTCTATGACATTGGTATATCTCCATATATTTTTTTAAATGAGCCAGGAATGCAGGGTACGTTCATTTGCACCGTGGGACCAACATTTCTCTCTTTATTAACGTGAGAAACTCAGATACTGCACAGGACTGTACGAGTCAGTAGCGAATAATGCTTCTTTTTCTGGCTCTGTAATATTTTATCTGGTTTTTTATTGTGCATTACATAGTATTTTATGGTTTTTAAATAAATCCGGAGCACGGTGGGGAGGGCTGGCACCATTTCACCTCCCTTATTCCTGTGAGGTGTGTGTTTTCCTTACAATGTATTACTCTTTTCATTACAGTTTCAATCTCACAATAAAAGTTATTTGTATCCCAGCCCACTGCTTTGTCAGTCATAAATCAGGGCTAACTGTAAACATGCTGCCCAATAAGCCAGCAGGGGAAAAACAGCTCTACTGAGAAAGCCTCGTAAATGGAAAGATCATTTACTTTCCACGGTATTTTCCCTTGCACATTTCACAGCGTTTACACTCAGAAAGCTCAGGCTCCCCTGAGACCCTCGATTGGTTACGTGACCCCAGATGGCTCATTTTCGGGATGTGTTATATATACCCTCCGCCCCACCCTGAGAGACGGATGTGAGTTCTTCGTTTGGTCTGGAACTGGATTGTGCCGCTTTGTAACGTGAGGACAGGCCGTAACCTCCCACTGCTGTGTCAGCCCGGTGAGTAAACTGGTTTAGCAGCGTCTTGATGGTTCCTTGATGTGTTAAATTCAGTGGGTGGCTAACAAGAGGGGTATAGTTTATGGAGGGGGCGTGGACCATTAAAGTCGGGAAAAGTGTCTCTGAAACGGCACCAGGGGGTTCCATGTAGCTCAGGGATTCGGTTGAGAAATAAAATGTGTCTTTACTAGGCACTGATCAGATCCAAAACCCAGCCTTGTGGCTAGTGCCTCATTGCTAGGGACTCTGGCCCAGCCGAGGGGCATGGTACCAGACAGATGTCATGAACCTCTGGGGCAAATCGAGGGAAAGGCTTGGCCATTGAAATTCAGTTAACAATGCTGCGGCTGCTGTCTGAGCCTCAGAGGTTCCAGTTCTCTCTCTCCCCACTTTACGGCTCTGCAGGGCCAATGAAAATAACAGACCATTAATTTTGGCCTCTACAGTCACGGCACACAAGGTTTCAAGGGGCTGTTTCCAGTCACGTTTCTCACCATCCCTGCTCCTTAATTCGATGGCCATATCCTGGCTGTTTTCACATGATGTTCAGCTTGGCAGGTGGCAAAGGCAACGAGTGACCAACTCACCCCCGGATGGAGATGGTTTTCTGCCAGCCCCGTAGAATTGTGGAGCACCCTAGATTCCCTTACAGAGACAGCTCATGGGGAAAGCTTTCTCGCCAAAGCCACAGACACAAATCACACCGGAGCTTCCAAGAGCATGGCAAAGGTAAAGGGCAGAACCCCCTACCAAGTCTGCCACAGCCAATCAACAAGGACTGCCATCTTTGTTACTTGTCTGTACAGCGCCTAGCACAACGGGGCCTTGGTCCTTGATTGGTGAGGACTAGGTGCCAGCGTAACCTAGCACTGCTAACAATACTAACCTGCCCAGAGAACAGTTTCTTCCCAGTGCCCATTGGTTAGACATTGGTTTATGGCCCAAGCAGGAGAATTCATGTCCCTGCCAGTGATTTCATTATCATATTTACAAGCATGTTTAGAGACTAGTGGATGAAATCTTGCTAGGAATGAAAGTCACGTGTCACTGAATATTCACATAAGAACGGCCATACTGGGTCAGACCAAAGGTCCATCCAGCCCAGTATCTGTCTTCCGACAGTGGCCAATGCCAGGTGCCCCAGAGGGAATGAACAGAACAGGGAATCATCAAGTGATCCACCCCTGTCGCCCATTCCCAGCTTCTGGCAAACAGAGGCTAGGGACACCATCCCTGTCCATCCTGGCTAATAGCCATTGCTGGCCCCATCCTCCGTGAATTTATCTAGTTCCTTTTTGAACCCTGTTATAGTCTTGGCCTTCACAACATCCTCTGGCAAGGAGTTCCACAGGTTGACACAAGTTAATCTGAAATGAGCTCTAGTAAATGAAGCATTCTGCACCTGCAGCACTATCATCATTCAACTACGATCTCGTCACACTTGTTACATTTTATACCGAGAGTTAAGTATTATTTAGGTCCAAGACAACCAGGGTCCTTAACAGAACCTTTCATTTCAGTTTAGACCAAGAATAAGAAAACACTTTAATTTGGGTGTGTATTGTCATAGGCCCTAAAGGCTCCGAATGAGATCAAGGCACCACTGCACTAATTACTGTACAGTCTCTGCCCTGAAGAGCTTACAATCTAAATAGACCAGACAGACAAAGGACAGGGGAGGAAACAGAGGCCCAGAGAGAGGAAATGATGTAGCATCCAGTGCCAGCTGCCTCCGAGGAAGGTGCAAGACGCCCTGCAGCGGGCAGCTCTGAGTAATCTGTTCCCAAGGACAGTTTCCTTCCTAACCCCATTAGTTAGAGGTCAGGGTACGTGCTGAAGCACGCCAGATCAGACATCCCGGTCATACAGTGCCGCTGGGTAGATTCTGATAGCACTTTCGAATGAAACATGTCCCTGGCGGAGATTGATGCCTGCTCATTGCTAACTAACAAAAGCCTTGTGTCAAACTAAGCAGCCTGATTGTCAGAGGTGCTGAGCACCTGTGGCTCCCATTAACGTCAGAAGGAACTGACGGTGCTCAGCACCTTTGAAAATGTTGGCCTCTATCTCCAGCAGGCCAGCACTAACTCTATGACTCTCCGGACACCTCCAAACAAGACTTCAGTGCCTGGTGAAGTTTTTGAATTTCACCCTAATGTTTGTAAAGCCCCAGACAAGCCTCAGACAGGCGCCGCAAGAGAGGTTCACAGTATCGTTCGCAAAATTCACAGGTGCTCTTTGAGTAGAACTTGCTCTCATGTGTTTTCCTTCCTCTGGGGGTTCTACCCCTCTCCGCTGGCCATCGGAGACTGAAATGAAGGAGGATTGGCTGTAGATCAGTAGCTGCAGAAACGGAAGCTGCAGCTGTCTTGGTCTGGTGGATTGGCGAGAGGACAAATTCAGAACTGAGGGTGAAGGAGGCTGTCAAGGCTGATTCCCCACTCTGGCACTCCGAGGGCAGAAGGTGGGGGCCCGCAAGGATTCTAAAAATTAATACTGGCCACTCCAGGCTTGGGTTAAACCCCCAAGGTTACAGCTTTTCTCTGACCTTGGCTTGGTAAACACTGCCACCACCCAAGTGAAAAACTGCCTCTTGCAAATCCTCAAAAAACTCACTAGGGAAGTTTTCCCTGAGGCCCCTCGGCTTTTCCACCCCTCCCTCGGGGAAGCTGTCATGGAGTGTGGGGGAGTCAGGGCCCGGCACCCCTGGATTCCTGCGATTCACCATGACTCTCAGCCAGCCAGTAAAACAGAAGGTTTATTGAGATGACAGGAACACAGTCCAAAACAGGTCTTGCCGGTACAGACAACAGGATCCCCTATAGTTAGGTCCATCTGGGGGCCCCAGGGAGATCCTCAGCCACGCTGGGAAGCCCAAGCCCCGTCAGGGCTCCCCTCTCTATTTCCAGTCAGCTCCCAAACAAAACTGAAAAAACCTTCCAGGCTTCTCCTTCCTGCCCTTCCCCCCGGCTCCTCCCCCAGCCTTTGTCCTTTGTCCAGATTCCAGGTCAGAGGTGTTACCTGGTCTTCAACCCCCCTCCTGGGTTCTCATGTTACATGCTCAGGTATCTCCCTTCCCCCATGCAGGCAGTCCCAGCCAAGCTCCCCTGCAGCCTTCCCCGGTCAATACTCCCCCCTCAGTATTCAGAGAACACATCAAAACATTCCCACTTCGTCACAGAAGCCGAGAGAGGAAACAAACAAAAGGGAAACCCAGTGGTTGCCACCAGCTAATTGAAAAACATATGCACAGACCTTTTAAGACATAAAACCAATCAGGTTTTTTTTAAAGGTAACTTTTATTAAAAGAAGAAGAAAGGAAATGTCTGGAAAATCAGGCTATTGCTAGATGTTATAGAGCAACTGAAAAGGGATTAAACACCAGGAATGGCTCCCTGGGGTCCATCTTACCGTTACAAAAGAAAACAAAAATACCTGAGCTTAGCACAGAGGAAATCCACAAGCCACAATAAAGAAATCAACCTATCTAAACATTTCCCTGTCCCAATGAATCCTTCTAGGTATGGAAGATGATTTTTCGTACCAGGTTCAAACTTTACACAGCATTCCTGTTGCCCCGTCTCTTCAGCCAAGAGAGAACAACCCAGAGACAAAGGGAAAGCTTTTTTCCCATTTTAAAAAGTTCTAGCCTTCCCATTGGCTCTTTTGGTCAGGTGCCCACTCCCTTTTCTTTACCTGGGGGACTTTTTAACCCTTTACAGGTAAAGCAAGCAGCCACCAAGAGGGACTTTATAGCTAACTGGCTGGATGGATGTCTGTAAAAGGGAGATACACACACACACACACCCTTCATTTATCACAGAGGCTGAGGGTTCAAATCTCCACTCTGCAATGTCATTTTGACTGAAAATTGGTGTAACAGCAGCGAATCAGACCTTAACTTTCACCTTCTTCCCAGCCTTCGGTGTCACCTACACCAATTTGTACCGGCTTACCAACGTAACCTCAGTCTAGGTGATAATCGCGGTAGAGATTCCCTAGTGCCTAAGGAATTCTATACAGAGGCATCAGTGATCCATGACAGTGTCTAAACTTGGGGCTTTGGTGGTTATTAAATGGTTGTCTACCCTGTAGCGCAGTGTAATTACATGCACATTTTGTATCATTACATGACTGTAGGTTCAGTAGAGCCTCTAGTCATATGGGGGGCTTTGGTAGTTATGTGGTCATATGTACCACAGAGCAGGTAATCAGATGGGCGGTTGTGGTTATAGGGTTGTATACACGGTACAGACAAATGACGTGGGCAGTTTGTTGCTGTTTTGTTTTTAACTCTAGGCTGTGCGACATCTGAGGTGGGATGCAGCAGCCCCAGCATACCATGTCATTTGTCAATTCCTCCTTCTATCAGCCTTCCACCTTCCTCCTGACGGGCTTTCCAGGGCTGGAAGCCAATCACCACTGGATCTCCATCCCTTTCTGCGTGTTCTATCTTGTTGGCCTTTCAGGGAACTGCCTGATCCTGATCATCATCAAGAAGACCCAAAGTCTTCATAAGCCTATGTACTACTTCCTTTCCATGCTGGCTGTGATGGACCTGGGCTTGGCTTTGTGCACCCTTCCTACCACGCTGGGCATCTTTTGGTTTAAGATCAGAAAAATTGAGTTCAGTGCCTGTCTCACCCAGATGTATTTTATCCATATACTGTCAGTGATGGAGTCCTCGGTGCTCCTGGCCATGGCCTTCGATCGTTTCACCGCTATCTCCAACCCTCTGAGATATTCGTCCATCTTGACCAAATCAACCATCATAAAAATAGGGCTGGCAATTGTTTCAAGAGCTGTGATCTCCCTCTTCCCAATACCCTTTCTGCTCAAGAGGTTAACCTACTGTAGGAACAATGTGCTTTCCCACTCATTTTGCGTTCACCCTGATATCATGAAGCTGGCCTGCACGGATATAAAAGTCAACATCCTGTATGGTTTAATTGTCATTCTTTCAACGGTGGGTGTGGATTTTGTGTTCATTGTGCTATCATATGTTCTGATCATTAAGACTGTGGTCAGCCTCATGACCAAGGAAAATTGTCTCAAGGCTTTGAACACATGTGTCTCCCATACCTGTGCCGTCCTAATCTTCTTCATCCCAATGATTGGACTGTCTGTTCTCCATCGCTGTGGTGACAATGTTCCCCCTATGGTTAACATTGTGGTGGCCTATATCTACCTTATTGTGCCCCCTGTCTTAAATCCTATCATATACAGCATCAAATCCAAACTGATCCGCAGAGCCATGCTCAGAACACTGTGGTGGAAAAATTAGTCAATGTGACAGACTTTCACCATCAGGTTTCCTGGAAAATTCAGGTGAATTGTTTCGTCAGATTAAATCAAAGGGGGCCCTGTGCTTGGCCAGAAGAAGAAAACTGCAATTCCCCTTGGACGTTGTATCCCAGCTCAATGTTGTGTTCTTCCATTTCCTCCTAGAATCTCCCCCACTCCCCTGCCAACTTCATCAAACCTAAGGCCCTGATTGCCGGGGTCTGCAAGAAGGGTGGGATCCACCTATGAGGATGCCATTGCAAGATTTGGGCCCAAATTAATTATTTTTAAAAGTGACGTGGGGCGGTGGAACGGGGAAGCCACTAAAATGCAGACCCTGAAAAAGCTAGTAACCTAATCAATCTGTGTAAGCCCTGCTTGACTAAAGTCCTCTCTTCCTGCCTCATGCCATGTCCTGTCTATCATAGACTCAGGGTCCCTACCCATACACAAACTACGCAGCTGCGTAGGGCACCAGGACATTTGGGGCACCAAATGTCCTGGTGCCCTACACAGCTGCGTGCTGCATCCAGCTCCAGTGCCCAGCCCGATTCCCCGGACGGCTGAGCCGGCCCCTCGTGGGCTGTGCACAGCAGGGCCCAGGAAAGCTGCCTCCGCCCCTGCCCCGCCCCCACCCCACCTCTTCCCACCCGTGTTCCACCCCAGCCCCGCCCCCACTCAGCCCCTTCCTCCCCAAACCCCGTCCCCTGAGCGAGGCGTCCCGGGGGACTGCAGCAGGGGTCGGGGTCAGGCCCACCCTGCACTCACCAGGCAGCGGGAAATGCAGCGACCCAGCCCCAGCCCGCTCCACTCCGCCGGTTCCCAGCCGCACGGCCTGTGAGTGCTGGGGGGCGATTCCCCCCCTTCCCCCAAGCCTGGGAGCCGGGGGAGCAGAGCGGAGCGTGAGTGCGGGGGCGGGCCCGACCCCTGCTTCCTTCCTGCACTGGCTGCTCCTGCATCCCAAAGCCCTTGGGTGCATCCCCCCCTCACCCCTGCAGAGGCCTGGCACACCTGGGGGGCTGCGTAGGGCACCACAATCTCTAGGGACGGCCCTGCATAGACTGTAAGTGCCTCGGGGCAGGGGCTGCGACCAAGCTTTCCAAAAGCGCCTGGTGATTCTGGGGGGCTCCAATTCCTGGGGGCTCAACTGGTGGCACTCACAGGGGCCTGATTTTCAGAGGGGGGTTGCTAAGCACTTTCTGAAAATCGGCCCCTTTTAAGGTGTCTGAAGCCAGGCCCCCGAAAGTCACTAGGCGTTTTCAAAAAGTTCGGCCCCGAGCTTTAATTGTGTCTGTAAAGTCCCCTGCACCCCTATGGTGCTATGCTGCTGCCTGTCTTGTCACTTTCAAGGAGCCTCGCTGGCTTCTTTCGCATGTTGTTCTGTCGGCTGTTCTGCCCTGCACAGAATCGCCACGTGGTTTACAACATCGTACCTACAATAAAGGAGATTTACCTATTTAAAGTGGTTCTGAGAGATAGTGACGACATTTTTCTGTATGCTTGTAAGAGCTGGGATTAGGCTAGGGTAGTACTGGCCTCGTGGTCAGCGCAAGTACACCTCTACCCCGATATAACCCGGTCCTCGGGAGCCAAAAAGTCTGACCGCCTTATAGGTGAGGGCGCGTTATATCGGGTATGGTCTGGCAAGAGCCGGTACGCCGTGCCGGACTGGACCGGCTTCCCCGGCGGTGATTTAAAGGGCCCGGTGCTCCGGCCGCTGCGGGGAGCCCCGGGCCCTTTAAATCACCACCGGAGCTCCGGCAGCCGGGCTCGGGTGGGAATTTAAAGGGCCCGGGGCTCCACATGAATTCGGATAGAACGCGGTAAAGCAGCGGGGCTCGGGCGGCGCTTTAAAGGGCCCGGGGCTCCCCACTGCTTTACCGCATTATATCCAAATTCGCGTTATATCTGGTCGCGTTACATTGGGGTAGCGGTGTATTAGTATTAATATTCAGGCTGGAAAAAGGGGTACATTTTTAACAGTCAGCGTAATTAACCATTGGGACAATTTACCAAGGGTCGGAGAGGATTCTCCATCACAGGCAATTGTTAAATCAAGACAGGATGATTTTCTAGAAATTAGGAATTAGGGATTATTGTGGGGCAGGTCTCTGGCCTGCGTTATGCAGGCAGTCAGACTAGATGATCACCAGGCTCCCTTCTGGCCTTGGGATCTATGAATCCAGTGTACATCATGCATTCACCACTTGGCTATTGTTTTGGATTCGGTGTGCAAGTAGTGCCCCTAGTGGCTGAGAAGAGGAAGGACTCAGTTGCAGTGAATCTAACGTAGGAATGGGAAGAAACGGTCCATTTTCAACATGGCACCAGGCTGACAGCAGGGGGTGGGCCAAGATTCAGTACCTGGGCTGATGTTCAATTTAGTTTATTGATGATCTGGCAAAGGGCGGGCGGGAACTGAGGTGGTAACATTTGCTGATGGCACCAAATTAAATTAGTGAAGAGTGAGGAGCTGCAGAAGAACCCAAGAAAGGGCAAAGAAAAGGCAGCCCAACGGCAGTTGAAGCTCAGGGTTGGCACGTGCAAAGTAACACTGGAAGGGATCATTTGAACTACTGCAAACGGCTGGATTCTAAATGAACAGTAACAGCTCAGCGTCTCTGAAAGTCAGCTTTCCCCGTCCATCGTTGGCTGCTTTCCTAGAGAATGCTCCGTTTTAAGAGCAAGCTCATCCAGGTGGACTAAATGACTCCAGCTGGGCAGTGTCAGTGTGCAGTATAAATATTCCCTGACGCTGCAAACCCAGCCTTTAGTGATCCCCACTGAGAGACTATAACGGGGTTTGCTTTCCTTGCAATGTGAAGAACAATCTTCTCCACCCCCACTCCAGTAAACAGGATGTCATGGAATTAAGCGCTTGATCCTGTTCTGTGGAAGTCAGTGGGAAAGTTGCCCCGGTCTTCTATGGAAACAGGATGAAGCCAAAAGTTAGTCAGAAGCAGTTTTGCTTATAACGGGCCTTCTCCTGCCTGATACCGAGCACTTGCTGCTCCCATTGGGGAGATCAGACCAATTCAGAGTCTGGCCGCTCTTAGATCATGCTCCATTCCCCACCCTGGCTGGAATAAAGCAGGAAAAGAATGGTGTGGAGAAATCCTCCATGAACCCGAAAAGGTGAAAGAGAAAACTTGGTAGCACCTGCCTCCATGAATGGTCCCACTGACGTCAACGGGGCTACTCATAGAGTAGGATGGGAGTCAGTGTGTAAAAGGGTCTCTGAACCTGGCCCTGGAATGAAGTCCGTTTTAGGTCTCACAATGCCAAGCTTATTTATCTGGGAACTAACTAGATACTACAAGAAAGTCAAGGACACCCAGACATCTCTCAGGCCCACATCGTGGGATGCCCACCTCCTGGCAAGGGGATGCTAGAAGGAAGCAGTCCCTTTGGTGTAGGAGCAGCCTGGCCCTTGTGCAGGGGGCACTAGGGGTAAGCAAGGATACTTGCAGGTCAGAACCAGGCCCGGGCAGGCCCCTACTACATATGGGTGCCAGCTCTCAGGTTCCCCAGTTACCAGTCCTGCTAGCAAGGCTCTCAGTCTCTCTCTCACCAACAGGCAGCTTTATAAAAGCTAATAGCACCTAATTCCTTGGCCTCCTGGTGCTCAGTCAAGAGCCCCTAAGGGATCTACCAGCCTTCCACCACCTGCTTCTGGATGGGAGGTAGGGAGGGTGAGCAGGGAATTAACTCTTTCCCTGCTGGACGGAGCGGACGTTTCTGCAGCCCAGTCACAAATTGACCAGGAGATATAGATATCAGACCAGAGGGTCAGCTGTGCCCGTTTATATTAGCCGAAGAGCTGACCCAGGAGTCAGGACAAAGAAGGGTTAATATAAAGTGACTGGCCGGCAAGTTTGCCTCGAGCACCCGTTTCGGTTTAGCAGTCATCTGAGACGCGTCAGTGCTAACGCTGTGACCCCAGTGGGCTTTCCAGAAGGCATAATATAAGCCGCCCTCCCTGACAAGTCGTAGGTGCTGCAGGCAGGCCGGCGAGAGCTGTGCATGGCTTTTCTTGGACGGTGCAGAAATCCTCCTTGCTCGGTTCATTCTGGTGAGTCAGAGGCTTAGCGTGAGCCTGGTTCCATAATTAGAAGGTCAGGGTCACTGTTTGCAAGAGAATTCGGGCTGCTGCTTGTAGCGATCATCCGGCTGCATGGATCAAACCTCACTTTGCCAAAGCCTGGGTGTTGTGCTGCTTGCGTGTGCTTTCCCCTTGAGGTCGTTGATTACTGAGGCTTTTGGTTGGAAGACTCAAGTTAGAAACATAAAACTGATTGCTTTGAAAGACAGGGACCCATTCTGAATCTCTGGTCTGGCTATTCCTTAGCGGGACCTGATTTTGATTTTTAAAATGTGCTCAGCACCCACTATCAGAAAATTAAGCCCTTTTAACCTGTCTCAATTTGGGTCCCCAAAATTACTTGTCACGGTTGAAAATCTTGCCCTGCATATACGTGGTCCAAATAGGGTGACCAGATGTCCCAATTTTATAGGGACAGTCCCAATATTCGGGGCTTTTTTTATATATAGGCGCCTATTACCCCCACTATCACCAACCCCCCCGCCCACACACACACCCTGTCTCAATTTTTCACACTTTCTATCGGTCACCCTAGGTCCAAAGAACTGGAGATTAACTACAGTAGGAAAAGATCCCCTGCTCATTTCACCTGTTCCTCTACCGGTCACCCTGTCTTACAATGTTTTAAAAGCACGGGGCTACTTGTCCAATAGGCGTCTCACAAAGTGATCGCCCTTTACTTGTATTTAAAAATGATTAGAAGGTGAAACTGATTCCGTTAGTTGCTATTAATAATACAGGCGGCTTGTTCCTTTTACCTAATCATTAATGCAAGTGGGTTCTTGAAATGTTCAGCAGGAAGTAGGAAGATTTTTAGCCAACTGTATATTAAGCTCCCATTTATAAAGGGTTAGTAAATGATTAATAGCTATCGCCATGTTACACACACAAGTAGTATGAGTGATAGGTTATTATAAGCACATCGGTAGAAGGTATCATGAAAGGCTATAAGCCATAGTTACAAGCAACAAATTGACCCGTCAGACTCTATAACAATTGGCTAATCATTTATCAAAACATCCATTAAATCAGTCATTAACCCTGGACAATGTATTTGCAAAAGGAGCATTAATACAAAGTGGGACCCTGTTGCTAAAGATTGTGGCAGGTGAAAGGCTGATTCGGGGAAGTGAAAGGCTGATCCGGGGAAGGGAAAGGCTGATCCGGGGAAGGGAAAGGCTGATCCAGGGAAGGGAAAGGCTGATCCGGGGAAGTGGCATGCTCAGGACGTCAGAGTGTTTAAAACATATATAAGAGAGAAAACGGAATCAGTGAGTGTCTGTCTCAAGGCCTATGTCCAATGGAGCNCGGAGCGGACGTTTCTGCAGCCCAGTCACAAATTGACCAGGAGATATAGATATCAGACCAGAGGGTCAGCTGTGCCCGTTTATATTAGCCGAAGAGCTGACCCAGGAGTCAGGACAAAGAAGGGTTAATATAAAGTGACTGGCCGGCAAGTTTGCCTCGAGCACCCGTTTCGGTTTAGCAGTCATCTGAGACGCGTCAGTGCTAACGCTGTGACCCCAGTGGGCTTTCCAGAAGGCATAATATAAGCCGCCCTCCCTGACAAGTCGTAGGTGCTGCAGGCAGGCCGGCGAGAGCTGTGCATGGCTTTTCTTGGACGGTGCAGAAATCCTCCTTGCTCGGTTCATTCTGGTGAGTCAGAGGCTTAGCGTGAGCCTGGTTCCATAATTAGAAGGTCAGGGTCACTGTTTGCAAGAGAATTCGGGCTGCTGCTTGTAGCGATCATCCGGCTGCATGGATCAAACCTCACTTTGCCAAAGCCTGGGTGTTGTGCTGCTTGCGTGTGCTTTCCCCTTGAGGTCGTTGATTACTGAGGCTTTTGGTTGGAAGACTCAAGTTAGAAACATAAAACTGATTGCTTTGAAAGACAGGGACCCATTCTGAATCTCTGGTCTGGCTATTCCTTAGCGGGACCTGATTTTGATTTTTAAAATGTGCTCAGCACCCACTATCAGAAAATTAAGCCCTTTTAACCTGTCTCAATTTGGGTCCCCAAAATTACTTGTCACGGTTGAAAATCTTGCCCTGCATATACGTGGTCCAAATAGGGTGACCAGATGTCCCAATTTTATAGGGACAGTCCCAATATTCGGGGCTTTTTTTATATATAGGCGCCTATTACCACCACTATCACCAACCCCCCCGCCCACACACACACCCTGTCTCAATTTTTCACACTTTCTATCGGTCACCCTAGGTCCAAAGAACTGGAGATTAACTACAGTAGGAAAAGATCCCCTGCTCATTTCACCTGTTCCTCTACCGGTCACCCTGTCTTACAATGTTTTAAAAGCACGGGGCTACTTGTCCAATAGGCGTCTCACAAAGTGATCGCCCTTTACTTGTATTTAAAAATGATTAGAAGGTGAAACTGATTCCGTTAGTTGCTATTAATAATACAGGCGGCTTGTTCCTTTTACCTAATCATTAATGCAAGTGGGTTCTTGAAATGTTCAGCAGGAAGTAGGAAGATTTTTAGCCAACTGTATATTAAGCTCCCATTTATAAAGGGTTAGTAAATGATTAATAGCTATCGCCATGTTACACACACAAGTAGTATGAGTGATAGGTTATTAAGCACATCGGTAGAAGGTATCATGAAAGGCTATAAACCATAGTTACAAGCAACAAATTGACCCGTCAGACTCTATAACAATTGGCTAATCATTTATCAAAACATCCATTAAATCAGTCATTAACCCTGGACAATGTATTTGCAAAAGGAGCATTAATACAAAGTGGGACCCTGTTGCTAAAGATTGTGGCAGGTGAAAGGCTGATCCGGGGAAGTGAAAGGCTGATCCGGGGAAGGGAAACGGGGAAGGGAAAGGCTGATCCGGGGAAGGGAAAGGCTGATCCGGGGAAGTGGCATGCTCAGGACGTCAGAGTGTTTAAAAAATATATAAGAGAGAAAACGGAATCAGTGAGTGTCTGTCTCAAGGCCTATGTCCAATGGAGCTCGGAAGTGAGCTGAGGCCTCTCTGGCATTCACAAGAAAGCCCGACCCTTGAGTGAAATAATGATCATGGGTTAGCTCTGATCCAAAGCCCATTGAGGACAATGGAATGCCTCCAATTGACGGCGGTGATCAGGTCCATAGAGCCACCGGTGCTCAATCCGCTTTCATTAGAGATGGGCCTGAACCGAAACGCCACCAAATCTGGGGAGACCAGGTTCCAGATGCAGCTCAGGGCCATCTCAGCTGTGCTGAGATATCAGGGCTTATGTAGCAGCTCAGCCAGTGGTCTGTCCCCTCTTTTGTGCCTGGCCCTGCGAAGCTGGACTTGTACAGTGATTCACCCAGCGCATGTAGTGAGGAAACCAGCCAATCGCACAGCTGCAGCCCTCTAAGCCCAGGCAAGAAACTACAGATCCAGGAAATAAAACCCCAGCAATATGACAGAAGGGAGTTTGAGCCAAAAATAATCTTTCTCTCTCCCCCGCCCCTCTCTCTGCTACAAATTTCAGCACAGTTTTTCTCTAATTACATTTGTTGATTTACTAAACAATATTGTATTAATATTCTGCAAACCAGTTGTCACAGCCCCACAGGATCAGTGCTATGCCCCCAGCTTTGGGATGGTTTCTTGGAGGAATCCCTTGGTGTGCCAGACCCCGTAGGGGTCTCACTCTTCCTCCAGAGTAGGTTTCACGTGGCCTCACCACCTCCCATGACTGAACCTCTGGGGCTCCAGCCCTCCTGCTTCACCCCGTGAGCTCTGTTCAGCCAGTCCAGCTGAGCTAGACACCCAGTAGAGACTTGTCCACTCTTCAGGGACTAATGCACATGGCCACGCATTCGCAGTGACACGCAAGCAGCGTTTTTAAAGCAGTCGGGTTAGTCAACGGGACACAGCCTAGGGAGTCCTTAGGCTAGCACAGAGGCTAAAGTATAGTTCAGTTCCATTCTGGTTCCCCAGAGCCCCACCGGGCTGTAGTGAACTCCATGTTCAGGTTCTCTCTCAATCTGAGCTCGTTGGTCAATTCCCAGGGAAGAGCTCCAGCTCGTTCCAGCAGCCACCTCTTATCCCCCCACTTCAGACCTCTCCAACTCTTTGTTCTCAAGCTGGGGTGTGCTGCTCAGCTTCCCTGCTGAGAGGTGGGGAAATCCATTTCCCTCTGGGTCGTTGGTTGCTAGGTGTTGATGTCCTGGTGTCTGGCTTTGCCAGGGTCTTCTCAGATTCTCCACTGATGTGCGGTCGGCCTCAGCCAGTCCTCCTTAATAAAAACATAAAAATGACCCGACGGTCAGATCAATGGTCCATCTAGCCCAATATCCTGTCTTCCAACAGTGGCTGGAGCCAGATGCTTCAGAGGGAATGAACAGAACAGGGCAATCAGCAAGTGATCCATCCCCTGCCATCCAGTCCCAGCTTCTGGCAATCAGAGGTGAGGGACACACAAAGCATAGAGTTCCATCCCTGATCCTATTGGCTAATAGCCATTGATGGACCTATCCTCCAGGAACTTATCTAATTCTTTTTTGACCTCTGTTATACTTTTGGCCTTCACAACATCCTCTGGCAATGAGTTCCACAGGTTGACTATGCATTTTGTGAGGAAGCACTTCCTTATGTTTCTTTTAAACCTGATGCCTATTAACTTCATTGGGTGACCCCTGTTTCTTGTGTTATCTGAAGGAGTAAATAACACTCCCTTATTAACTTTCTCCATACCAGTCAAGATTTTATAAACCTTTTTAATCTCTCCTCATATGGAAGCTGTTCAATACCCCTAATCATTTTTGTTGCCCTTTTCTGTACCTTTTCCAATTCCAATATATCTTTTTTGAGATAGGATGACCAGAACTGCATTCAGTATTCAAGGTGTGAGCGTACCATGGATTTATATAGTAGCACAGGGGTAGGCAACCTATGGCACACGTGCTGAACGCAGCACGCGAGCTGATTTTCAGTGGCACTCACACTGCCCGGGTCCTGGCCACTGGTCCAGAGGACTCTGCATTTTAATTTAATTTTAAATGAAGCTTCTTAAACATTTTAAAAACCTTATTTATTTTACATACAACAGTAGTTTAGTTATATATTATAGACTTATAGAAAGAGACCTTCTAAAAACATTAAAATGTATTACTGGCACGCGAAACCTTAAATTAGAGTGAATAAGTTAAGACTCGGCACAGCACTTCTGAAAGGTTGCCGACCCCTGTAGTAGCATTATGATATATTCTCTTATTAGCTATCCCTTTCCTATGTTTTCAGAGAACTATCCACAATGACGCCAAGATCTCGTTCTTGAGTATTAATAGCTAATTTAGACCCCATTCAAGGTGTGGGCGTACCATGGTGTGATGGGGCTCCTGCCCCGCACTGGGCTCTAAGGGGTTAATAGAGCCCTAGGGAGGCGGCACAGGAGGCAACTAATCAGAGAGGGGCTGCGAGGAGCAGCCAATCAGGGCTGGGCTGGCCCATATAAGCAGGGCTGCAGAGCAGAGCAGCTTCAGTCACTCCCTGAAGCTTGAGGCGGGAGGAGGACTGGCTGCTTTGCAGGCTATAGGTAGCAAACACCCTGGACAGAGCAGTGCTGCAGGCAGAGACCCGGGAAGCTAAAGGCAGCTCCTGGCAGGTTGCAGGGATCTGCAGGCTGAGGCCCTGAGGCAAGGACAAAGAGGGTGCTGGGGCCATGGGGAAGTGGCCCAGGAAAACCTGCTGAAGAGTCGTAGGGGTCGCCGCAAGCAGCAGCCTGGGCTGGGACCTGGCGTAGTGGGTGGGCCTGGGTTCCCCACACTCACCGCTGGGGAAGTGGCTATACCGTAGACTGTGGTTACCACTGAGAGAAGTGGCTGGACAGGGACTACAGACACCAGGGCCGGCTTTTTGAACTGCGGGGCCCGATTCGAATACCCGGCGGCGGTCCGGGGCTTCGGCGGCACTTCGGCAGCGGGGGGGGGGTCTGCTCCGGGTCTTCCGCGGCACTGAAGGACCCCCCGCCGCCGAAATGCTGCCGAAGACCCGGAGTGAGTAAATTTAAAAAGGCGCCTAAGGCGCGGGGCCCGATTCCGGGGAATCGGCCTAAAGCCGGCCCTGACAGACACATCCCCCGGAAGGGGGGGAGCACCTAGTGTGGCACGGCTGGAGGGCTGTCACTGAAGAGGATGTGGGTTCAGGAGCAGAAGAGGTGATGGGCGGAGCACCACCAGAGCAGGGCACACTGGCTACCCGAGCTAATTCCCATATTGGCCACAAGGAGGCGCTGGAGTGGTGAGCACACCTCGTCACACATGGATTTATATAGAGGCAATATGATATTTTCTGTCTTATTGTCTATCCCTTTCCTAATGGTTGCTCACATTCTGTTAGTTTGTTTGTTTTTTGACTGCTGCTGCACACTGAGCGGATGTTTTCAGAGAACTATCCACAATGACTCCAAGATCTCCTTTTTGAGTATTAACAGCTAATTTAGACCCCATCATTTTATATGCATAGTTGGGATTATGTTTTCCAATGTGCATTACTTCGCACTTATCAACATTAAATTTCATCTGCCAGTTTGTTGCCTAGTCACCAAGTTTTATGAAATTCCCCTTTGTAGCTCTTCACAGTCTGCTTTGGACTTAACTATCTTGAATAATTTTGTCTCGTCTACAAATTTTGCCACTTCACTGTTTAACCCTTTTTCCAGATCATTTATGAATATGTTGAATCGGACTAGTCCTAGTACAGACCCCTGGGGGGCACCATTATTTACCTCTCTCCATTCTGAAAACTGACCATTTATTCCTACCCTTTGTTTCCTATCTTTTAACCAGTTGCTGATCTGTGAAAGGACCTTCATTCTAATCCCATGACAGCTTACTTTGCTTAAGAGTATTTGGTGTGGGACCTTGTCAAAGGCTTTCTGAAAATCTAAATACACTATATTCACTGGATCCCCCTTGTCCACATGCTTGTTGACCCCCTCAAAGAATTCTAGTAGATTGGTGAGGCATGATTTCCCTTTACAAAAACCATGTTGACTCTTCCCCAACAAATCATGTTAAGCTATGTATCTGATAATTCTATCCTTTACTATAGTTTCAACCAATTTGCCTGGTACTGAAGTTAGGCTTACTGGTCTGTAATTGCCGGGATCACCTCTGGAACCTTTTTCTTAAAAATTAGCGTCACATTAGCTATTCTCCAGTCATCTGCTACAGCGGCTGATTTAAGCAATAGGTTACATACCACAGTTAGTAGTTCTGCATTTTCATATTTGAGTTCATTCAGAACTCTTGGGTGAATACCATCGGGTCCCGGTGACTTATTACTGTTTAATTTATCAATTTATTCCAAAACCTCCTCTATAGACACCTCAACCTGGGACAGTTCCTCAGATTTGTCACCTAAAAAGAATGGCTCAGGTGTGAGAATCTCCCTCACATCATCTGCAGTGACCCATCCCGGCTCACACAACTGGGTGACATTCATCCCTATGTCTCTTAGGCTGCCCTGAGATCAAGCTTAATCCCTTTCCTCCCCAACTGGGTAACATTGCAACATATAGGGTAAACTGAGGCACACATAGGGGTCATAAAAATATTGCAGAAAATTCCCATTTCATCACACAGGGAGTAAAAGTAATATTATCCTGCAGCCAAGCAGCATTCCTAACGGTCTTCATGCGTCTGACGAAGTGGGTATTCACCCACGAAAGCTTATGCTCCAATACATCTGTTAGTCTTAAAGGTGCCACAGGACTCTCTGTTGCTTTTTAATGGTCTTCAGTTGCTCGGAGCAGTTGATCGGAGCTACGGATTACATATTAGCACCTTAAAATCTCAGCATGGACTGCAGTGCCTGGAGGTGCAGGACAGAGGCAAATGGAATGTCCCCCAGGGCATCCAAGCCAGAGAAGCCACTGAAACATTCTGCAATGGGCACCGCATGTGCTTTTTTCCCCTGCAGCCCTCTCCATGGGGCTACCTACCTACCCCTGACCCCTTTAGGGTGTCCGTTACATTAGGTGGGGCTACAACCTCCCTGCTCCTTTTCACTCAGGGAGCAAAGGACCCAAGAGTCAGGCCTGTCCCTGACACAGGGGAGCTGGCCCCTGTTATCAGACCTGGGCCCAGCTCCCCTGTGTCAGAGCCCAATCCAGCCGATGGAAAGGGGCTGGGCTACACCTGGTCCTATAGGGCTGCCAGAGGCCAGCAGAGGGAGAGAGGGTGGTTGGCACAGGCAGGGTCTGGGGAAGGGAAGCCGCAGTGGAGTGGAGCTAATGCCTGTGGTGGGTCCCTGAAGGGAGGGGCTCGGGGCTCAGGGTGGAAGCCCTGGGCCTGCCGCGCTGACCAGAACTGGGAAGCTAATTTATTGTTAGTGGCCTGGGCAGCGGGTGTCCAAGGCCAGGGCAGGGCTCCCCAGGCCAGGGCGGGTGTCCAAGGCCAGGGCTAAGCCTCCCCTGACCCAGGCCATAGCCCCACCCATGTTCCGCCCCGAGGCCCTGCCCTCACTCCCCCTCTACCCTGAAGCCGGCAGGGGCTCACTCAGCTCCAGCCGGTGGCCTGGAGCTCAGGCCCACACGTGGCGAGAGGCAGCCTGGGGCTTGGGCCAGCCCAGGGGCCAGTGGCCTGGGCGGCATTGGGGGGGCCGGCAGCTCAGCCCAGCACTGGAACCAGCGCTGGGGAAGCCGGCCGGCATGGCTGGGGAGGGTGCGGGGGACAGTCCTCGGGGCTCCTCGAGCCACATGGGTGGGGGGGTCTTCGGGGATCCTCTGGCTGTGCGGGGGCGGGTCCTGGGGTGGACGGGGTGAGGCTGGCGGGCGGGCTAGCCTCCCCGAAGGAGGGGTTCACCCACCGCCCAGGGTTAGTGGCACCTACTTGCCGTAATCCCTTCAGACGCAGTATCACTAGACGTGCTTCATTACAATACTGTTTCTCTGTCCCTGGCAGAGCGGAGAGACAACATGGAATAGCGTCACTGGACTTCAGCCAGCGCACCATGCCCTCTCCCAACAACACCGACCTCAGCCCTTCCTCCTTCGTCTTGGCCGGCATGCCCGGGCTGGAAGCTGCCCGTTTCTGGCTGGCGTTCCCTCTGTGCTCCATGTACCTCGTGGCCATTGTAGGCAACGGCGCGGTGGTGTTCATTGTAAAGACGGAGCTGAGCCTCCATGCCCCCATGTACATCTTCCTCTGTATGCTGGCTGCCATCGACCTGGCACTGTCCACCTGCACCATGCCCAGAATGATCTCCTTCCTGTGGTTTGACTGGAGGGAAATCAGCTTCGGTGCCTGCCTGCTCCAGATGTTCCTCATCCACTCCCTGTCCGCTGTCGAGTCCACCGTCCTGCTGGCCATGGCCTGGGATCGGTACAGAGCCATATGCCACCCTCTGCAGCACGCGACCATCCTCACCAATTCGGTGGTGGCGAAGATAGGCCTGGCTGCTGTGGCTAGGGGCGTGCTGTTCTTCCTCCCTTTGCCCTTGCTCATTCTTCGCCTGTCGTTCTGCGGCTCCAACGTCCTGTCGCACTCCTATTGTTTGCACCAGGACGTTATGAACCTGGCCTGCACCAGCACCAAGGTCAATGTCATCTATGGCTTGACTGCTATCCTCTTGGTGATGGGGCTCGACGCGCTACTGATTGCCTTGTCCTATTTCATGATCATCAAGGCTGTCTTGCAGCTGTCCTCGAGAAAGGAGCGTGTCAAGGCTTTCAGCACCTGCGTGGCCCACCTCTGTGTGGTCCTGGCCTTCTACGTGCCACTGATTGGACTGTCTGTGGTGCACAGATTTGGGAAAGGCCTCGCTCCACTGGTTCAGGTTGTCATGGGGGATGTCTACCTCCTGGTGCCGCCCCTGCTGAATCCCATTGTCTACGGGGCGAGGACCAAACAGATACGCAGACGGATCCTGAGGTGGATTCTCCATCACTGACCATTTTAAAATCAAGATGGGATGTTTTTTCTAAAAGACCTGCTCTGGGAATAATTCTGGAGCAGGTCCCTGGCCTGTGCCACACAGGAGGTCAGACTAGATGATCACAACGGTCCCTTCTGGCCTTGGAATCCATGAATCTATAACTTAAGATCGATAACGAAGGAGCCACTCAGAGACTTGCCTCCACTTTGTCTTCTGTATCCACCTGTCTTCTCTTGTCTTATACTGAGACTGGAAGCTCTCTGGAGCGGGGACTGTCATGTTGTTCTGTGTTTGTACAGCACCTAGCACAACAGCTGGTCCATGACTGGGGCTCCCAGGCACTGCTACAACACAAATAACACAAATAATGAACCTAACCTGAGAGCACACATTCGTTCTGAAACAAGAGCCAACACTCTGGTGATGGGAACCAATACAAGAACCTGGATAGAGAGGTGTGACGTTATCTGATTAAAATATGACCATGTAGATCATTGTTGCAACCACTGTTATATATTTGCAACAAATCTTGTACAAAATGTGGCATGTAAGATGTCTATGAAACGGTTATGAATTGCTGGTTATGATTATGCTATCTGTATGCGTGTATATTTTTTGTATTTGAAGTTATGAGTATTGGCTCTGTACCTGGATTTCAAATGTTTGCTCCTGGGGTAACGCCCACAAGGTAGTTAGCCAGCACATCTTGGAGGGACTATTCAAATGGAGTGGCCTATCAAAAGGACACTTACCTCACAATGGACCATGGGAGATGCCTATCAACAGATAATGGACTTTCCTGCTGTGACTAAGCAAAAATATGCATGGACATGTGACTTGCCCATGTGATTCCAAACCCCATCTTGTCACCTGTGATTTTCCACTAGCTGTGCTGGGGGCTTTGTTTGAAACAGTGGGTTTTCCTGCACACGGCAGAAGCTATAAAAGGCCCTGGAAACACCTCCATTTTGCCTCTTTCCTGCTCAAACCTCTGGACTATGGACTTACACTAATGGGAGCATTCTAACCAAGGGACTGAGGTCCTTCCAATGATTTGGAAGCAACCAGAGACTTATCCAGCCAGCAGCTTATTCCATCACTGCTACAAGCCTGAACCAAGAACTTTGCAATTACTGTGTGTATTTGATTCCTTTAACCAATTTTAATTCTCACCTTTCTTTCTTTTTATGAATAAACCGTTAGATTTTAGATACTAAAGAATTGGCATCAGCGTGATTTTGGGGAAAGATCTAAGTTATATATTGACCTGGGTATGTGGCTGGTCTTTTGAGATCAGAAGAATTTTTTATTTGAAGAGATTGGTTTTAAAGAACCACTCATCTCTAATCTAGTGTTTTCGGTGGTAATTCAAGGACTGGAATGCCTAAGGAAACTGCTTTTATGACTTCTTGTTAGCCAGTGTGGTGAAACAGAAGTTTATTTTTGTTGCTGGTTTGGTATCTCCTATGGGGGATTAGCCACCAGTCTTGGGGTGTATCTGCCCTACTTCTCAGCAGTTTGTCCTGAATTTGGCATTCTCGGTTGTGGCCCACAGAGCCACAGTTACAAGAGATCGCCCTACGGGGAGATCTGGACGGCTCAGAGGCTTGTTAAGTAGCTGTACACCCTCCCCTTTCTAGGTCCTGAGATCCCCGATTAGTGGCTGAGCGAGGTGAACACTGCAAAAAGTTATCAGCTAACATTCATATGAATTTTCAGATGAATTCTCCATGTTCATGGCTCTTTTGCTTTCACTTTCCAAGCCTATTTTAGCAAACAAGTTTTCTGGCAGGAACATGTGGAGAAACAGTGAATTTGAAGCAAATATGGCTAAGTATTCACAAGAAGCAACTTGATAGGAGCCAAACTTCACATCAGGATCCTGATCAAGAGTCATGTTTCTCCAGTACAGTAAGGAACCAGGAACATGTCATGTGACCCATGTGTTCAACTGAAACAGCTCAGATTCCTCATCTCCGACACTCCCAAAAGTACAACCCAAAAGTTATTCTGGAGGAGTGTATGGCAAATAATTTCAAATAATGAACACATTCAAGAAAATCATAATCTGTCTACAGAAAAATAGGAAGTAGTGAACAAATGTAAAATGCATAGGAGCCTCAAACTTGCCATCCCCTCACTGCACTGCCTTTCCACAGAAAACTGCATCAAGTTCAAGATCTTGGTCTTTATTTTCAAGGCTCTTAATGAGTTGGTCGTGGGACGCATAAACAAGTGACTCTTGAGTAGGAATAGAGATGGCTTTTTTACCTCTGAATTTGGCACTGGTGCAACCACTGCTGGAATTCTGTGTTTAGTCCTGGTGCCCACAGTTCAAGAAGGATGCTGATAAATTGGAGAGGGTTCAGAGAAGAGCCATGAGAATGATTAAAGGGTTAGAAAACCTGCCTGATAGTGATAGACTCAAAGAACTCAATCTATTTAGCTCAACAAAAAGAAGGTTAAGGGGTGACTTAATCATAGTCTCTAAGTATCTACATGGGGAACAAATATTTAATAATGGGCCCTTCAATCTAGCAGAGAAAGATCTAACATGATCCAATGACTGAAAGTTGAAGTTAGAAAAATTCAGACTGGAAATAAGGCCTAAAATTTTGACAGTAGGAACAATTTACCAAGGGACGAGATAGATTCTCCATCACTGATAACTTTTAAACAAGACTGGATGTTTTTCTAAAAGATCTGCTCTAGGAATTATTTTGGGGCAGGTCTCTGGCCTGTGCTATACAGGTGGGCAGACTAGATGATCAGTGGTCCATTTTGGCCTTTGAGTCTATGAATCTAGACTCAAAATATTGCCTCTTGGTCTGAGATAAGGACCACAGTTGTTAGAGGGCTTTCCCTTCACCCCCTCCCCTGGTTCTTGTCACGCAGACAGAAAGCAGAAGACCAGAAGTTCAAAGTGCAGACAATGCGATGTTTATTGGGGTTAGTTCCAAGCAAATATGTCCACAGCTCTACACGCCAGCAGAGTCTGTTCCCCAGTGTCCCCCTTCCCAGCTCTGACGCCGCAGAACCTTCTCTGTGTCCTCGTTCCCCATTTCCTATTCCCACCTACTCCTTCTTAGCAGGCCCAAATATACCTGCAGTGCACACCCCTGGTCACACTGCTTATAACTTACGGTCATGTTCCGTTTTGGAGGGTCGTGAGTTTGGGGTCTTCATCCCACCTCTTTTGTATCCCATGGGAGGGGTAAGGAGTGAGGTTGGGTTCTGGCCAAGGGAAGGCTTTTCTTTGGCTTTTAGTGTTTCTGATGCCTCCCTCCCATCCCTCCTTGCCCTTCCTGACTGGTTGCTTGACCTTGGCTTGAGATAGGAGTTGAGACAGTCTTAAAGTGTGTGCTTGTATATTAAACTCCCACCATGCCCAGTAAACCTTTAACTGTTTTTATCTGTTCCCGTTATACTAACAAACCCATCTGGCCATGCAGAAGCAACACACACAGTATCTTTGTTCTTTGTTCACACATATTAGTATAAGATATAAGAGTATCAAAAAGTCAAACCCAAAATTCTATCCCAGGCTAACAAACAGGCCTAAATACTAACACTAGTCAACACCTTTGCTCCTCTGGTACAATGGAATATCTGCATATACATTCATGTACAACGCTACAATCCCTGCCCTGAAGAGATGACAATCAAAGGGCCTAATCCAACATCCACTGAAGTCAATGGACGCCTCAGACCCTGATCCTATCTCTTAAGAGCTGCTTGCACAGCAGTGTAACAACAACAGCTTTACTTAGCCCACACACTCATGAGCAACACGCTATTCTTATTTGCCATTAGATGGCGCTCTTTATATGTACAATACTGTCTATCTACACACACATGTATCTACAGATACTGCAAGAGTGAAGCTTATTTAGGCAGGAGAGAGAGTTCTTTCAGGGACCATCCATCACTAATGCATAGGCTAAGATAGGCTAATGCATCCACCAAGATTTTCAAAAGCACCCTCGTGACTAAGGACTAAGTGCCTTTCAATGGGATTTTTGTTCCTAAGTCGCTTGAGCACTTTTGGAAATCCCAGCCTATGTGTTTCATTAAAAAAATATATCTCAGTATGTCCCGCTGGGGCGAGGAATGGAAAAGGCACAATAAGTGACAGATGCCAGTCACATCGCCTTATGCATTGCTGGGAGGTGCTCAGATGCTACAGGATAGACATGGCATAAGAGCATAGAATGGAATAGAATTTTATGATCCAACAAATACAGCTGTATGATGTACTCAGCTTTGTATGTTTTTCGTATTTCATTTCTCTTTTACCTCTTGGTTCAATAAAAATGTTTAATCAAAAGGAGAAAGACACAATATCCTCTTTACTTCTTGTCCAGAACTATTGCGTTGAAATTTGCTATTAAAAAACTGGGGTCCTGTCCTGAGAGGAGGCCGTATTTTGGTGACCAGAGACATAAGTCCTACACATGTCTTTAATCGGTTTGTAATGGTCTTTGGGATCCTTCTGGATGACAGGTGCCATATAAGTGGTAACCACAATAATTCCCATGTCTTGGGTCTCAGTAAGCGAGGGAGTGGCAGAGAGGCAAAGCATGTTTATCTGCAACATGCACTGGATCAGAATGAAATTCCCAGCGGATTGAGCCAGGCCCTGGTGGGCGGTTTGGAAAGCTGATAAATAACCCAACACAGTTAGCTTGACAGATGGCAAACCCAGGCAGTATGCAGCACCCACTGAGTTTTCCTGTCTGACGAAGCAATGAGAATTCTCAGCATCGGTTACTGACAGACGCTGGTGAGTTTGGACAATGCGGGCTGAAATGTCCTTCAACTGGGCTTGATTGTTTTGAGACACATATTCTACCAGCTCTACTCATGTTGAGTTTAGAAAACTACCCTTCTCCCACAAGACGATGAGTGTCCTCGGACTTGCTGAACACCCTTAGCTCCCCTTGACTTCAGTAGGAGTTGGGGTTTGTCAGCTGCTGGCAGAATTGATCTCTTAGCATAGACAGGCTTTAAAGGGATGAGCACGGGAAACTTCTCAAAGTGCCAGAAGAAGATACTCAGAGGCTGTCTTCTTGAGGGAACTGAGATGTGGTGAGTGCCTGTTAGTATTGGTAGGGGTATGTAAGGACTAGTCATTCATTTATTTATTTTGCCATTTAGCAATTTGTGTTTGGCCAACGTATATTCTTGTTGAGTGCACATAAGCACTCAGAGGAGCAACTTCTTCAAGTTGCATCCAAGAGAACGATCCACTCAAGACCATGATTCACAGAGTCATAGAGTTTAAGGCCAGAAGGGACCATTAGGTCATCTAGCCCAGTGGTTTTCAAGCTGTGGGTTGCAACCCAGTACTGGGTGGTGGAATGTCAGGCACTGGGTCACGGCGGCTCTGGTCAGCACCAACGATGGGGCTGTTAAAAGTCCCGTTGGCGGTGCTGCCTGGCTAAGGCAGGCTAGTCCCTACCTGTTCTGACACCGCGCTGCACCCCGGAAGCAGCCAGCAGCAGGTCCGGCTCCTAGGTGGGGGGGCCATGGGGCTCTGCGCACTGCCCCTGCCACGAGCACCGGCTCTGCACTTCCATTGCCCCAACCCTGAGCCCCAATACCCTGCCCCAGCCCTGAGCCACCCCCAAACCTGGAGCCCCCTCCTGCACCCCAAATCCCTCATCCCCAGCCCCACCACAGAGCCAGCATCCCCAGCCCAGAGCCCTGACCCCCTCCTGCACCCCAACCCCTTGCCATAGCCCTGAGCTGCCCCCAACCTGAAGCTCCCTCCTGCACCCCAAACCCCTCATCCCCAGCCCCACCCCAGAGCCAGCATCCCCAGCCCAGAGCCCTGACCCGCTGCTCACCCCAACCCCATGCCCCATCCCTGAGCCCCCTCCCACACTCTTAATCACTCATTCCCGACCCCACTGCCCTCACCCCCACCCCCCAACCCTCTGCCCCAGCCCAGAGCCCCTCTCACACCCCAAACCCCTCATCCCCAGCTCCGTTGGATCGTGGGCATCAACAATTTTCTTCAACTGGGTTGCCAGAAAAAAGTTTGAAAACCACTGATCTAGTCTGACCTCTTGTATATCACAGGCTGCAGAATTTCTCCCAGTTACCTCCCATGTTGAGCCCAGTGACTTGTGTTTGACTAACGCAAAACATGTGTTCCTCTAAAGCGTGTCTTCCAGGAAGGCATCCAGTCTTGGTTTGGAGATAGCAGGAGAATCCACCACCTCCCTTGGGAGTTTGTTCCACTGGTTAAGCACCTTCGCTGTTAATAATGTGAGCCTCATTTCCAAATTTAATTTGTCTGGCTTCAGTTTCCAGCCATTGGTTCTTGTTATATTAAACAAGAGTTTCCCTGCTACATTAAAGAGCCCGTTAGTAGCTGGTATTTTGGCCGTGTGTACACTGTCATCAAGTCAGCTCTCAGTCTCCCTTTGGATAAGCTAAGCAGGTTCAGCTCTTGAAGTTTCTGTCTGGCATTTTCTCCAGCCCTTCAATCATTTTTCGTGGCTCTTTTCTGCACCCTCTCCAATTTTTCAATCTGGGTGCCGGACCTGGATGCAGTATTCCAGCATTGGTCTCAACAATGCCAAATACAGAAGTAAGGTCAGTAGCGGCGCCAGCTCTTCCGGCGCCCTAGGCGGCGGAAGGTCCCGCCCCCAAATTTGAACGGGCGGCCGCGGCGCCGGCACCCCCAAAATAGCCGCACCCTAGGCGACCACCTAGGTCGCCTAATCGGTTGCGCCGGCCCTGAGTAAGGTCACCACCCTACTTCGACTCACTACACCCCTCTTTATACAGCCAAGGGTAAGTTGGAAACGACAGAGGAGGAGAAAGACCTGGGTGTATTAGTCAGTCCCAGGATGATTGTGAGCCACAATGTGATGCAGATGTGAACAAGGCAGATGAGATCCTAGAATGTGTCAGGTGAGATAGGGAAGTGTTAATATCCTTATACCAGACACTGGTGAGACCTCCTCTGGCAAACTGTGTAAAATTCTGATCACTCCTGTTCCAGAAAGAAGAATTCAGATTGGAACAGGTGTGGAGAAGGGCTCCTAAGATGGTCAGGGCAATGGAGAGCCTGTCTTATGAGGAGACTAAAGAACTTGGCTCGTTTAGCCTAAAACAACACAGGCTGAGCGGGGATTTGATTGCTCTATAAATACGCCGGTGGGGGGGGGGGTAAACACCAGGGAGGGAGACGAGCTCCTGAAGCTAAAGGACAGTGTTGGCAAAAGAACAAACGGGGAGAAACTGGTAAACTGAGGCTGGAAAGGAGAAGGAGATTTCTGACCATCCGAGGAGGGAGGTTCTGGAACAGCCGCTCAACAGGAGCAGTGGGGAGCAAACAACCCAGCTGGTTTTAAGATGGAGTGTAACAATGCTGGTTCTGGCGGGACCCAACTGAGAGTGCCAATTCAGGACAAATTGCTCAAAACAGGGCAGTTACAGCCCAAGGCTGGGGTTTTTCCACCTCTAAGGCAAACCAAACCAGCCAAACAGAGAGGACCTAGGTTTTACCCCACTGGCTAACCACAAGTCACACAAGCAATTCCCTTAGACGCTCCAGTTTCCCAGTATCATCACCAGTGCCACTCGTTATGGGGACAAATGGTTATGAAAACCAATACCCCAGTAAAAGAAAAAAGGTTCTCTCGATCCCAGAGGACCAAGCCCCAGACCCAGGTCAATATACAAACCAGATCTTACCCACAAATCACGCTGTTGCCAATCCTTTAGAATCTAAAATCTAAAGGTTTATTCATAAAAGGAAAAAGCTATAGATGAGAGCTAGAATTGGTTAAATGGAATCAATTACATACAGTAATGGCAAAGTTCTTGGTTCAGGCTTGTAGCAGTGATGGAATAAACTGCAGGTTCAAATTAAGTCTCTGGAGTACATCCCCCGCTGGGATGGGTCATCAGTTCTTTGTTCAGAGCTTCAGTTTGTAGCAACGTCCCTCCAGAGGTAAGAAGAAGGATTGAAGACAAGATGGAGATGAGGCATCAGCCTTTTATAGTCTTTTCCAGGTGTAAGAACACCTCTTTGTCCTTACTGTGGAAAATTACAGCAAAATGGAGTCTGGAGTCACATGGGCAAGTCCCTGCATACTTTGCTGAGTCTCAAGGCATATCTGCCTTCTCTCAATGGGTCAATTGTATAGCTGATGGTCCTTAATGGGCCAGCAAGCAGGCTAGGCAGAGCTGACACCAACTTGTCTGGGGTGTCACCCAGAAGCATAGCCAAAGTTTGAAATACAGACAGTACAGAGCTAATATTCATAACTTCAACTACAAAAATGATGCACATATACAGATAGCATAACCATAACCAGCAAACCATAACCTTGTCTTAGACACCTTATTTGACCTCCTTTATACCAGATCTGGTGCCACTACAGGACCTTGGTTGCAACAATGATCTATATGGTCCCAGTTCATGTCAATAATGTCACATGGAGCTTGACAGGTTTCTGCACCGGATGATATGCCGGGGTCGTCTGCCAGAGCAACGACTGGGCTCATTGACCCAGGAGGTCCCTTTCAGTCTTATGTCTCTATGGGTCACATTTGCCCATTTTGCATCACACTGGGAGCTCATGTGGAGTTGTTTGTCCACTATGACCCTTCTCTGGGCCCTGGCTGATGNTCACTATGACCCTTCTCTGGCCCCTGGCCAATGGATTTGTCCCTCAGTAGATTCAGGAGAAAGCACAACTCAGTGTTAGCGTCTGGAAAAGGAATTGTTCTCGGGTTCCTGTTTAATGATGTCACAGAAGTTTAATACCCTGAGTTTCTGGTAATCTCAGCATGCTGAGCCCCCAGCTGCCCCCTCCCCAACCACTAGCCCCAGAGAGGAAGGATGGTTCAGGGGTTAAAGTGGACGGAAAAGCATGGACTCCTGTGTTCAGTTCTGGTGGCTACAGTTCAAGAAGGATGTTGATAAATTGGAGAGGGGTCAGAGAAGAGCCCAGAGAATGATGAAAGGATTAAAAAACCTGCCTTAGAGTGATAGACTCATGGAGCTCAATCTATTTAGTTTAACGAAGAGAAGGTGAAGGGGCGACTTGATCACAGTCTGTAAGTAGCTGCATGAGGAACAAACGTTTATCAATGGGCCCTTCAATCTACCAGAGAAAGTTATAACAGGATCCAATGGCTGGAAGCTGAAGCTAGACACATTCAGACTGGAACTAAGGTGTAATTTTTTCAACAATGAGNCGTCAAACTAAAGGATCACAATGATGCTTTCTGGCCTTGGGATTTGCCCAGCGGTTTTAGTAGCACAGCCCTGCCGCACGGGGTGTTGTACTTATAAACACGTTACAGATTGACAGGCGCTCGGACGCTACAATAATTGAGGCCAGAGCCTCAGGGAGATTTCAGCTCTGTGTGCCCCATAAGGATGATTTGGGGCACTGGGTGGAGAACCTGAACTCTTCCCAACACCCCTTGGTGATGCGGCCTGTCATGAGCACAGCCCCCTTTGACGAGGGAGTTCTGGGCCCCTCCTGCAGCTGGGCAGTAAGAGGGGGAATCAGGACGTGCTTTCAGAGAGCGAAGGATCTGGAGAGTGTTGCCTGGCCAAACAGATCC
Organism: Platysternon megacephalum; assembly: GCA_003942145.1. Classification (NCBI taxonomy): domain Eukaryota; kingdom Metazoa; phylum Chordata; order Testudines; family Platysternidae; genus Platysternon; species Platysternon megacephalum. The sequence continues at coordinate 44,732 of QXTE01000915.1, forward strand.
CTGCTGGGCTGCCCCTCGCTCTGATCCTGACCCCACCTGCTCCATGAGCACTGAGAGCCGCTCTAGCACTGGAGATGGACCTCACCCCCTGCATCCACATTTCCATCATCACCGAGTTTGGGGGTAGCTGGGTCTAGGGGAGGGGGTTGTTTGGGTCCCATAGTGAACTAGCAGCAGGCACTTGGAGCTGGGCTTGGGTCACTCCCATGTCTATTGAGAATGTGCACGGCCTTGCTGAGCCGGTGTGTGCGTGTCTCAGGCCTGAACACGAGGAGAGACCCTCTGAGCTGTGCCACAGGAACCCAGCGGCTCTGCGAGCCCGTCACTGTTATGTCCGGCTGTCGGCAGCATAACCCTGTTCCTTACAACACGCGGCTCTGTAGCCCAGTGCAGAGGGAAACAGCGTTGTTAGTATCTCGGTCTGTTTGTTAGCCTGGGATAGAATTTTGGGTTTGACCTTTTGATACTCTTATACTAAACTGTGTAAACAAGGGACAAAGACACTGTGACGTTGCTTCTGCCTAGTCAGCTGGATTTGTTAGTACAATGGGAACGGATACGAGCGGTTAAAGTGTTACTCCAGAGCACACTTTAAGGTTGCCTCAACCCCTATCTCAAGGCAAAGTCAAGCAACCAGTCAGGAGGGGCAAAGGGGCTTTGGGGAGGGAAGGCATAAAACAGTAAAAGACCAAAGAAATGCCCGTCCCTGGCCGGAGCACAACCTCACTCCTTACCCCTCCCGTGGGGTACAAAAGAGGTGGGACGAAGACCCCAGACCCAAAATGGAACATGACCCTAAGTTGTAAGGGGTGGGACTGTGGGCGTGCATTGGGCCTGCTAAGAAAGAGGAGGTGGGAACAGGGGAATGGGGAAGGGGACGTGAGAATGGGAATAGGGAATGGGGAAGGGGGGAATGGGAATAGGGAATGGGGACACAGGCAAGGCTCTGCGGTGTCAGAGCTGGGAAGGGGGACACTGGGGAACAGACTCTGCCGGCGTGTAGAGCTGTGGACATGTTTGCTTGGAACTAACCCCAATAAACATCACATTGTCTGGACTTCGCACTTCTGGTCTTCTGCGTTCTGTCTGCATGACAAGAACCAGGGAAAGGGGTGAAGGGAAATCCCTCTAACAAGCGTCTCTGTCACTGATGGACGGTGTGACCAGAAATGTCCACTAACTAACCCTCAGTGCCTGCGTTTGTGGGTGCTCAGCTTGAGATGTGGCCAGCAGAGCCCCCTCTTGGGATTTTATTGGGAGTCTCGCACTATTTTCTTAAAGCCCCAACTTCTGGGATCAAGACACTGCGCGGGAATCTCAGCTTTCAGTTTTCCTAAGAAAGTTTTTTTTAAAAGTGAGTTGCAGTAAAGCTAGAAACCCTGAATCAGGTGCACCCCAAAGGCTCAGACCCCAAAGGCACCTCCTGAAAACAAACCTCACATTAGTGTATTTTTAAATCTTATTATTTTTAAACCAATCTCATGATTTTTGGGGCTGTGACTCAGACTTCTTGGATGGGGCTGGGCGATATTGCGCACCTAGTTCAAAAGACACGCTCTCATTCAGCCACAAGGGGCTGGGCTCAACACCAGAATTCGATGAGTGAGATTCCCTGGCCTGTGTTTTGCAGAAGCTCAGTACAGATGATTGCAATGGACCTTTCTGGCCCTAATATCTATGAATGTGGGTATGCAAAGTCTGATGTGCCCCAGATTACTGGACAATGGAAAACATTCGCCTTGATCCTTCCGGGTCTCAGATTTCCCCTCTGTAATAATGCCGATGATTTTCTTGGCAGTGCACAAACCAAAAAGGAATGTGTCCTCTATCCCCAAACGAGCTCTTGCAAGCTAGAAACCTATTACATGATGTTCCCATATGAGTGCCAACAGCTGCCAGGACTGGGGCACTGTACTGGGAAATATTTGCAGACTGTGCAGCCCCTGGAGACACTTAGGGACTGATTCTGATCACACCCAAACCAGTGTAAACCCACTAACCGTACTAGAGTGAGGCCAGCAGCAGCGAGATCCGAATGGCACTCGCTGTGATACTGATAACGATAATCGTTTTGATTCCAGGTTTCTGTAAAGGTGGCTGGACCATAGCAACACGCCCCACCCATGTCAGCTTCCAACAACAGCAGCTCCAGCGCTTCCACCTTCACCTTGATTGGAATCCCAGGGCTGGAGGCAGCGAATTTCTGGCTGGCTTTCCTTCTGTGCTCATTGTACCTCTTCGCCATGCTCGGGAATGGCACCATTATTTATATCATCAAAGCCGAGCAAAGCCTCCATGAGCCCATGTACCTTTTCCTCTGCATGCTTGCAGCCATCGACATGCTGATCTCCACATCCACCATGCCCAGAATGATGGACCTCCTCTGGTTCAACTCCACCACCATTGGGTTTGACGCCTGCCTGCTCCAGATGTTCTGCATCCACTCTCTGTCGGGCATGGAGTCCACCATCTTGCTGGCCATGGCTTTTGATCGCTACGTGGCCATATGCTGTCCCCTGCGGCACGCAGCCATCCTCACCAGCCCCCGTATAGCCAAGATAGGGCTGGCAGCGGTAATCAGAGGAGCTACCCTGATGGCCCCCTTTCCCATTTTTATTAAAAGACTGCCCTTCTGCAGGTCCAGAGTCCTCTCCCACTCCTACTGCTTGCACCAGGACGTGATGAAGCTGGCCTGTGCCGATATAACGGTCAATATCATCTACGGTTTGATTGTTATTATCTCTGTCATCGGGCTGGACTCCTTGCTGATCTCCCTGTCATACGTCTTCATTCTCAGGGCCGCCTTGAGTCTGAGCCAAGAGGCCCGGCTCAAGGCGCTGGGCACCTGCATCTCCCACGTCTGTGCCATCTTCCTGTTCTACGTGCCGTACATTGGCCTGGCCATGGTGCACAGGTTTGGGAAGATACAGGGTTCCAACATCCATGTCGTAATGGCCAACGTCTACTTGCTGGTGCCCCCAGTCCTCAACCCAATAGTGTATGGGGTGAAAACCAGGCAAATCCGTCAAAGGATCATGAGGCTGTTCCAAAGAACTACACACTGATGGGACCTTCCCTCTAGCCAGCTGCATAGTCATTCAAAACAGAAGCAATAATTAATAGCCCACGTGGCCAATCCAGAACATCACTCGACAAGCAGGACAATTCCCCACGCACCCTTGTAGTCAGAGCAAACCCGATGTAGATCACAGTGGCACATAGCCATCCCCTGGAGCTTCCCTTTCATCCAACAGCCACAGCTAGAGCAGCACCAACAGGGGAACAAGAGAGGAGTCTGGGTAAGCCAGCCCTCTTCCCTGCCCTCCTCATCAGCTCCTGCGGGAACCACCCAAACGCAGCAGATCCCAGCAGCCTCGCTCCCCACCAGAAGCCTGAGGAACTTCAGGGTGGCCTAAGAGAGCTACCAGTCCCTGGAACTGGCATTCAAATCAACAGATTTCCGTCTAGCACTGAACACAGCGTATGGCCTCTTAACTTCAGTTCCATGGATGACACTCATACACCACGTCAGAGTGGAATACATGACACCAAGTCTCTTAATAGCGGAGAATAAATAATAGCTGCCAAAAAAGGAATAAATGAAGCATGATCTTACATCTGGTACTTCTGGGGGAATTCTGTGCCAAAAAAATTAAAATTCTACACCAAAACATTAAAAATTCTGCACACAATATTTGAAAATTCTGCAAATTTATGCATATTTTATTTGTCAAAATAACACCATAGAATCATGCCAGTTACGATTATTTTGATAATTTCTTTCAACATGTCTGTCAGCGAGTCTATATATAACAATACAGACCAAAAGAAAAAAAGATTCTGGTAATTTTTTTTTTTTACAAATAGATTCCTTATGAGGCATGTTAATACAGAACTCTGTGTAATTCATTTAAATTACAATACAGAACTGCTATGGGTATCCGCATGGCCCCACAATATGCCAACATTTTTATGGCTGACTCAGACCAACACTTCCTCAGCTCTCGTCCCCTAGCGCCCCTCCTCTACTTGCACTACATTGATGACATCTTCATCATATGGACCCTCAGAAAGGAGGCCCTTGAAGAATTTCACCTGGATTTCAACAATTTCAACCCCACCATCAACCTCAGCCTGGACCAGTCTACACAAGAGATCCACTTCCTGGACACTCCAGTGCAAATAAGTGATGGTCACATAAACACCACCCTATACCGGAAACCTACCGACCGCTATACTTACCTACATGCCTCCAACTTCCATCCAGGACACATCACATGATCCATTGTCTACAGCCAAGCCCTAAAATACAACCGCATTTGCTCCAATCCCTCAGACAGAGACAAACACCTACAAGATCTTTATCAAGCGTTCTTAAAAATACAATACCCACCTGGGGAAGTGAGGAAACAGATTGACAGAGCAAGATGGGTACCCAGAAGTCACCTACTACAGGACAGGCCCAACAAGGAAAATAGCAGAACACCACTGGCCATTACATACAGCCCCCAGCTAAAACCTCTCCAGCACATCACCAACGATCTACAAACTATCCTGGAAAATGATCCCTCACTCTCACAGACCTTGGGAGACAGGCCAGTCCTCACTTACAGACAGCCCCCCAACCTGAAGCAAATACTCACCAGCAACTACACATCACACCACAGAAACATTAACCCAGGAACCAAACCCTGTAACAAACCCTGTTGCCTACTCTGTCCCCATATCTACTCTAGCGACACCATCAGAGGACCCAACCACATCAGCCACACCATCAGGGGCTTATTCACCTGCACATCTACTAATGTGATATATGCCATCATGTGTCAGCAATGCCCCTCTGCCATGTACATTGGACAAACTGGACAGTCTCTACGTAAAAGAATAAATGGACACAAACCGGACATCAGGAATGGTAACATACAAAAGCCAGTAGGAGAACACTTCAATCTCCCTGGACATTCAATAACAGATTTAAAAGTAGCCATCCTGCAACAAAAAAACTTCAAAAACAGACTTCAAAGAGAAACTGCTGAGCTACAATTCATTTGAAAACTTAACACCATTAATTTGCGCTTGAATAGGAACTGGGTGTGGCTGGCTCACTACAAAACCAATTTTCCCTCTCTTGGTATTGACACCTCCTCATCAATTATTGGGAGTGGGCCACATTCACCCTGACTGAATTGACCTTGTCAGCACTGGTTCTCCACTTGTGAGGTAACTCCCTTCTCTTCATGTGCCAGTGTATTTATGCCTGTATCTGTAATTTTCAGTCCATCTTTCACTCCAATTTGCACTCCAATTTTCACTCTGAAGAAGTGGGTTTTTTACCCACAAAAGTTTATGCCCAAATAAATCTGTTAGTCTTTAAGATGCCACCGGACTCCTCGTTGTTTTTGTGGATACAGACTAACATGGTGTAATGGAGCAGGGAACAGGGCGGATTTGACCTGTGAATGTTGCAGGGGAGTTACATTGGGGATGGGAAGGAAGCTACCTGAGCTGTAACCTGAGCCAGGAGGGGGGTGGGGAGAAGTGACACCTTCTGGCTGGGAGACTGAACAAAGGAGAGGAGGAGCAGGGGGAGGGGGGAGACCTGCTGGAGGAGTTTTTAGTTTCAGTTTTGGGCTGGGTGGTGAAACGCAGGGAACCCCAAGCTGGGGTCTAAGCTCCCTAAACCCCGCAGAAGGCCTTGATTGAGGGGTTCTGGTTGTACCTACAAGCTCTGCTTGGGACTGTGTTCCTGTCATCTAATAAACCTTCTGTTTTACTGGCTGGCTGAGAGTCACGGTGAATCCCAGGAAGAGGGGTGCAGAGCCCTGACTCTCCCCACTCTCCGTGACACACGGTTACCCCTCTAATACAGAACTGTATTTCCTGCACCTGTCGGAAGCAGTGCAAAGGCTTTGGGGAGTCGGGGATAATGGAGGAGCTGAGGGAGAGGGAAGGAGCCTGCAGTGAACCTGGAGGGATGTTGGGTGTGGGTGGGAGAAGTATGGAACAGGTTTTTTTGGGGGGGGGAGGTGGGGAGGGACTGGAATGTTAGGGTGTTGGGGAGCTGACCCCCATGCAGACCCTGGCTGACCCCCAAGCCTCTCCCATTCAGTCAGGCATGTCTGCCCCTATCCCTGCACACACACACCCCATCCCCATGGGTGTCTGCAGCCCCCCGCCCCCATCCCCAGGCTCAACTCTGTCACCCCACTAGCTCCTGAGTCCATGCTCCAGTCTGTCCCCCACCCCACTAGCCATTCTGAGCCCCCCAGCAGCCCTGTGTGCCCCACTCTGTCCTAACGTGGCTCTGCAGGCAGGTGCTGTGATGAACTCTGCTCTGGGGGAATTCTGCAGCACTGGGTAAAGAACTTTGTATTTTCTCACATAAAAAACATTTTGCCTAAGAAGTGCTGCAGTTCCGCCTTTTGCCCACCAGAGGCCGCTGTGGCGCTAGACCAGCCGGCATGAACGTAGCTGGCTCTTCTGGCGCCACAGCGGCCTCTGGTGGGCAAAAGGCAGAACGGCAGCACTTCTTGGGCAAAATGTATTTTATGTGGGAAAATACAAAATTATGCGAGACAGATGAATGCTGCACATCCGCAGATGCGCAGAATTCACCCAGGAGTAATCTGATTGAAAGACTCTTATCATGTCTGTTACCATTAAATACTATGTGTGGGAATAGGACATATACTCTCAAGCACCTTATGGCCATGTTCAGTTTTTTCCAAATGCATGCAAATTAAGGACACCTGTACGTTACTCATTAGCATACTTAAGCACACTCCTGTTTGCTCCTGGAACTACTTTCCAGGGCGCATGTTTGTACATCCTAGTTGTTCTACCTGCCCCAAGGTTCACATTTTGGTGGAGAAACTTGACGCTGTACTTTTTTCAAGCCATTCTATAGAGTAGAGGTGAAAATGCTCTGATGCCCCTAAAACACAGCGCCAGAGCTTGTGTAAACTGGTGTAACTCCGCTGAAACTGAGGAACTGGTCCAGACACTCTTATTCCCCTGCATCTGAAAGGGTCATGTTTACAGGAGAAATTACATTTACATTTTCACACTCATGTCAATATTTTGATCTCATTTCTTTACTCAGAATGTATAATGTTTGTCTCAGACATAAATGTCAGAAAGAATGGGCTATAACAGGTGTCCCGGATCCACAGGATTAATGCTATGGCCCCTCAAGCTTTGGAACAGTCTCTAGGAGGAACCCTCGGGGTCTTGCTCTTCCTCCAGAGTGAGCCACAGGGCTTCACCATCTCCTTAAACCAGGGGTAGGCAACCTATGGCATGTGTGCCGAAGGCGGCACGCGAGCTGATTTTCAGTGGCACTCACACTGCCCGGGTCCTGGCCACCGGTCTGGGGGCTCTGCATTTTAATTTAATTTTAAATGAAGCTTCTTAAAGATTTTAAAAACCTTAGTTACTTTACATACAACAATAGTTTAGTTATATATTATAGACTTATAGAAAGAGACCTTCTAAAAATGTTAAAATGTATTACTGGCACGCGAAACCTTAAATTAGAGTGAATAAATGAAGACTCGGCACAGCACTTCTGAAAGGTTGCCAACCCCTGCCTTAAACTGAACCTCTGGGTTTTCAGCTCTCCTGCTTCACCCCACGAGCTCTGTTCAGTGAGTCCGACTGAGGCAGACCCCTGAGGGAGGCTCGTCCACTCTTCAGGGATCCGTGCTCCTCGCCCAGTGTTTGCAGGGGCATTCACTAACCAGTCGGGTTTATTCATGGACTGGAACACGGCATAGGTAGTCTTTATGGCAGCAGAGGGAACTGAAGGTTAAAGCACAGTTCATTCTGGTTAGCTCAGAGCCCAGCCAAGCTGTAGTAACCCTTTGGTTCAAGCTCTGTTGGTCTCTCAGTCTGACCTCCCTGGTCAGAGTCCAGGTGAGATCCCCAGCTCCTTCCAGCAGCCAGCTCTTATCCCCCCCACCTCACACCTCTCCAGTCCTTTGATCACAGGCGGGCGATTGTTGTTCAGCGGGGAAGTCCATCTCCCTCTGAGGCATTGGGTGCTTGGTGCCAATGGCTTGGTGATTGGACTTGCTGTTGTTTTCTCAAATGCTCCATTGATATGGAGACTAAGGCCCAGACAGCTAGGAGACTCCTATACCTATGTCCCTAAGGTCCTGTCTACACTACAGAGCTATCTCTGTATGACTATGTCACTCAAGGATATGAAACCAACCTAACCCCCCATGTAGACAGCGCTATGTTGGCGGGAGAGCTTCTCCCACTGACATAGCTACCACCTCTCGGGGAGATGGATTAACTAGAGCTCTCTCCCATCGGCTTAAGAGCATCTTCATTAAAGCGCTACGGTGGGGCAGCTGCATCGGTGCAGCTCCGCCGATGCCTCATTTTAAATGTAGACCTGCCCTTAGCCTGCCCTGGGTGCAAACAGTCCTTTCCCACCCCCGCTGGGTAACAATGCAGCACGCAGGGGAAACTGAGACACACACAGGACTCAGACATATTACGAAATACTCCAACTTCATCACAACAGGATGGGGATCGGTTATTCTCCATGTCCACGGACGGTAGAACATGAAGTAATGGGCTTAAGGGAGAGATTTAGGTTAGATAGTAGGAAATACTCTCTAACTCTCAGGGGGGTCAAGCTCTGGAACAGGCTCCCAAGGGAGGTTGTGGAATCCCCGTCACTGGAGGTTTTTAAGACCAGGCAGGACAATCACCTGTCAGGGCTGGTCTAGGTATACCTGGTCCTGCCTCAGTCTACAAGGGGACTGACCTAGATGATGTCTCGAGGACACTTTCAATGATCTTCCACCTGCAACCAACCAACCCCAGCTGGGTAAGGAAGCCTCACTGGCTCAATATGCTTCATCCTAGAGGTAGCTGGTTGGGGCTTTGGCAGATGGTAGGTGGGAGCAACTTCCAGAGTGGGAAGCCAGGCTGTCCATTCTGGGGGTCAGCTTGGGAGGCAAAAGCAAAACCTTCCCACGAGCTGCTGATTGCTGGGGGGATGGGACCTGGGGCACAGACAGGTTCCAAGCCATTTAGGACTAATTCCAGCCTCCTGTATATACCTGTGGTGCCTTTCTGCTGCTCTGCCTCTTTAAAAATAGGGTGAAAACTTAGGACACTAAGCACAGGCGGCCCCGAGGTTTATAGGAGACGTTTATGATAACAGCAAGTATCCGGGGGTAGCCGTGTTAGTCTGTATCCACAAAAACAACGAGGAGTCCGGTGGCACCTTAAAGACTAACAGATTTATTTGGGCCTAAGCTTTCGTGAGTAAAAAACCTCACTTCTTCAGATGCATGGAGTGAAAGTTACAGATACAGGCATAAATATATATTGGCACATGAAGAGAAGGGAGAAGCTTAGGCCCAAATAAATCTGTTAGTCTTTAAGGTGCCAGCAGACTCCTCGTTGTTTTTATGATAACAGCCTTAGTGTAAACTCAAAGGGCAGGTCTTATTCCTGAAAAATAATCGTTACATGCTGTGAGAAATGGTCCTGTTACAGGGCACATAACAGGAGAAGAAAGGCCTGCGTCTCTGAGCACCCTGGGCAATTCTCAATTGCTCATGCCGGAGAGGAGAGAAGGGAAGGTCCTCATAGGTCAGTCCCGTGTCTCCATTCCCAAATGATTGTCTAGGAGGCTCTTGATCTGCTTTGCACACACAGATGCGACTCGGACGCTTGGCCTTCTTGGTTGGTGAAAGCCAGAGGGCAGTACTGGTTGTGACGCTAATAAAGCAGGTGGCAGCTTTTGCCAAGTCCGGAGGTGTTAGCTGAGAACTGACACACTCATAGCTGGAAACCAAACCAGCTCACGGGTTTGGTAGCTTTGTTCAAAATAGGCATGAGCCTTATAAGTCTGTATTTAGTGTTTGGACTTGGTGAAATGCTTGTAAATTGTTGCCTGAATCAATCTCACTGGTAATGTCTGTATTCCAGGCTACAAGGTCAGATATGTTTGTTTTACACTGGTAAAAATGCCTGCTCTGACCTTGTGAAAACAGATACAAATGAAGTGGGCCATCACAGGACAAACGCTTTCCTAGTTGCCCCACCCACCCAGGGAGAAACGGAGACAGAAAGCCTCAGCCATTGCTTTGAATGCTGGAAGAAGAAACTAAACATAATTGATCTAAAGAATTTTCATCCCTTTGCTGTTTGGACTCTCACAAGAGCTGGTGCTAAGAAATAAAAAAGCAGAGAGCCGTGGGGCTGACCTGGGGTAAGCCCTGAACAGACCGTCAGTGCTGACAGATTCCTACATCTCTGTCACCTTGTGAATCCTAGACTGTAACTCATTTGTGGGTCTATGTTTGCTTGCTTCGACCTTGTAACGATGCTGGTTCTGGTGGGACCCAACTGAGAGTGCCAATTCAGGACAAATTGCTTAAAGCAGGGCAGTTACAGAAGTTACACGGCGAAGAAGTACAATGAGCACAGAAGGAAAGCCAGCCAGAAATTCGCTGCCTCCAGCCCTGGGATTCCAATCAAGGTGAAGGTGGAAGCGCTGGGGCTGCTGTTGTTGGAAGCTGACATGGGTGGGGCGCGTTGCTATGGTCCAGCTGCCTTTACAGAAGCCGGGAATCGAAACGATTATCGTTATCAGTATCACAGCAAGTGCCATTCTGATCTCGCTGCTGCTGGCCTCACTCTAGTAACATTAATGGGTTTACACTGGTTTGGGTGTGATCAGAATCAGTCCCTCAGTGTCTCCAGGGGCTGCACGGTCTGCAAATATTTCCCAGTACAGTGCCCCAGTCCTGGCAGCTGTTGGCACTCATATGGGAACATCATGTAATAGGTTTATAGCTTGCAAGAGCTCGTTTGGGGATAGAGGACACATTTCTTTTTGGTTTGTGCACTGCCAAGAAAATCATCGGCATTATTACAGAGGGGAAATCTGAGACCCGGAAGGATCAAGGCAAACGTTTTCCATTGTCCAGTAATCTGGGGCACATCAGACTTTGCATACCCACATTCATAGATATTAGGGCCAGAAAGGTCCGTTGCAATCATCTGTACTGAGCTTCTGCAAAACACAGGCCAGGGAATCTCACTCATCGAATTCTGGTGTTGAGCCCAGCCCCTTGTGGCTGAATGAGAGCGTGTCTTTTGAACTAGGTGCGCAGTATCGCCCAGCCCCATCCAAGAAGTCTGAGTCACAGCCCCAAAAATCATGAGATTGGTTTAAAAATAATAAGATTTAAAAATACACTAATGTGAGGTTTGTTTTCAGGAGGTGCCTTTGGGGTCTGAGCCTTTGGGGTGCACCTGATTCAGGGTTTCTAGCTTTACTGCAACTCACTTTTAAAAAAAACTTTCTTAGGAAAACTGAAAGCTGAGATTCCCGCGCAGTGTCTTGATCCCAGAAGTTGGGGCTTTAAGAAAATAGTGCGAGACTCCCAATAAAATCCCAAGAGGGGGCTCTGCTGGCCACATCTCAAGCTGAGCACCCACAAACGCAGGCACTGAGGGTTAGTTAGTGGACATTTCTGGTCACACCGTCCATCAGTGACAGAGACGCTTGTTAGAGGGATTTCCCTTCACCCCTTTCCCTGGTTCTTGTCATGCAGACAGAACGCAGAAGACCAGAAGTGCGAAGTCCAGACAATGTGATGTTTATTGGGGTTAGTTCCAAGCAAACATGTCCACAGCTCTACACGCCGGCAGAGTCTGTTCCCCAGTGTCCCCCTTCCCAGCTCTGACACCGCAGAGCCTTGCCTGTGTCCCCATTCCCTATTCCCATTTCCCCCTTCCCCATTCCCTATTCCCATTCTCACTTCCCCTTCCCCATTCCCCTGTTCCCACCTCCTCCTTCTTAGCAGGCCCAATGCACGCCCACAGTCCCACCCCTTACAACTTAGGGTCATGTTCCATTTTGGGTCTGGGGTCTTCGTCCCACCTCTTTTGTACCCCACGGGACGGGTAAGGAGTGAGGTTGTGCTCTGGCCAGGGACGGGCATTTCTTTGGTCTTTTACTGTTTTATGCCTTCCCTCCCCAAAGCCCCTTTGCCCCTCCTGACTGGTTGCTTGACTTTGCCTTGAGATAGGGGTTGAGGCAACCTTAAAGTGTGCTCTGGAGTAACACTTTAACCGCTCTTATCCGTTCCCATTGTACTAACAAATCCAGCTGACTAGGCAGAAGCAATGTCACAGTGTCTTTGTCCCTTGTTTACACAGTTTAGTATAAGAGTAGCAAAAGGTCAAACCCAAAATTCTATCCCAGGCTAACAAACAGACCGAGATACTAACAACGCTGTTTCCCTCTGCACTGGGCTGCAGAGCCGCGTGTTGTAAGGAACAGGGTTATGCTGCCGACAGCCGGACATAACAGTGACGGGCTCGCAGAGCCGCTGGGTTCCTGTGGCACAGCTCAGAGGGTCTCTCCTCGTGTTCTGGCATGAGACACGCACACACCGGCTCAGCAAGGCCGTGCTCATTCTCAATAGACATGGGAGTGACCCAAGCCCAGCTCCAAGTGCCTGCTGCTAGTTCA
>QXTE01000916.1:11336-27967 GCA_003942145.1 Platysternon megacephalum
GAGGGAGGGAGGTGGCGGGGTATCCAGAGGGGTACAGAGGGAGGGGGTTGTACAGAGGGGGTACAGAGGGCGGGAGGTGGCGGGGTGTACAGAGGGGGTACAGAGGGAGGGAGGGGGGTATAGAGGGAGGAAGGTGGGGGTGTACAGGGGGTACAGAGGGAGGGAGGTGGGGGTGTACAGGGGGTACAGAGGGAGGGAGGTGGCGGTGTGTACAGAGGGGGTACAGAGGGAAGGATAGGTGTACAGAGGGAGGGAGGTGGGGGTGTACAGGGGGGTACAGAGGTAGGGAGGTGGCGGTGTGTACAGAGGGAGGGAGGTGGCGGGGTGTCCAGAGGGGTACAGAGGGAAGGAGGGGGTGTCCAGAGGGGGTACAGAGGGCGGGAGGGGGTGTCCGGGGCTGTACAGAGAGAGGGGGAGCGGGGTGGGGGCTGTGTAGGGCGACGGACGGGCTGACCCGTCTCACCGGAGAGTCTGTGGCAGCACCAGGGAGAGCTCAGCGCCGAGCAGGGACCGCAGAGTTCTCGCCTGTCCCCCCCCCCGCCGCCCCCCCTTGGGTTGCAGTAATTTTCCGTTTGATTGGGGCGGTAATGCATTTTTTACAAATCAAAGAGGAAGCTGCCAGCCCCATGGCCCCAGGAGCCGGGCCCAGATGAGAGGCCGGATCATTTCCTTGTTAGTTTTGATTTCGGTTACCGAAGCTTTCAACTTCCCGGCTACCTCCTGGAGAAACGTTATAACAAGTAGCCGAGGGAATTCCCCCTGTCTTCCCCCCCGCCCCCCCGCCTGCTGCCTCCCCCTCCCCCCCCTCCTCTCCGCGTCAAGCCCCAAACCTCTCCCGCCCCCCAAAGCAGAGACTGGGGCGCCCCCCGCCCGCCGCCACCTCCCTCCTCCCCCCTCCCGTCCTTTCTCTTTCTTCTCTCACTAGCCCCGAGCCCGCGAGTTCACTTTTCATGTTAAACAAACTGTGAAAAAAACCAGAAATCGGAGGGGGGGCCGGGGGGGGCATGTTCCCCCCAGCTCTGACCTCTCCGCTCCTCTTTCCTTCGAGCCGGGCTCGGGCTCTGCACATCCCTGCACGGGGCCGCCTCGCATTTCACACTGCACAGATATCAACACACCTGTGTGTGCACACAGAGCTGTGTGTGTGTGTGCGTGGGGGGGGGGGGTCAAAACCATACACACCTGTCTTCTCATAGACACAACTATAAACACACACAGACACACACACACCGTCACACACAAATATAGAAACGCACAAGTCTGTCTATAGACACCTATGCACAAGTAAACACACACACAGACATACAGACACACACTCTCTCTGTCTCTCTCACACACACACAGACAGACACTCTCACACACACGCACACACACAGACACAGAGACATACACTCTCTCTCTCACACACAGACACACACTCACACACAGATACACACATGCACACACGCTCTCTCTCTCACGCACACACACACAGACACACATACTCTCTCTCACACTCACACTCACTCACACACAGACACACACTCGCACACACACTCTCTCTCTCACACACGCAGACACACACACTGTCTCTCTCTCTCAAACACTCACACTCACTCACTCACACACACATGCGCACACACTCTCTCACGCACACACACACTCACACACGCACACTCTCACACTCACTCACTCACACACTCACACTCACTCACACACAGACACACACACAGACACACACTCACTCACCAGACGATACACATTCACACACACACACACACGCGCACACTCTCTCACGCACACACACACTCACAGACACACACTCACAGACACACAGACACACTCACAGACACACAGACACCCACACTCACACTCACACACACACACACACACTCACACTCACACACACACACACTCACACACACGCTTTGCCGCGCGATGCTCGTGGCGGGCCGGGCAGAGCCGGGCGGTCCCGGCGGGGCAGGCGAGGGGGCCGAGGGTGTTTAGTTATTTTTCACTCGAGCGGGGTCTGCCCCCCCCCCCCCAGACGATGCTGTAAATTATTCACTGTCATTAATTATCGATCGGGATCTGGCGGCGGCGTTGGCGGGATGAGCCGGGCTCGGCTCCGTCTCTCATTGTTTCATAACCTGGGGCTAAAAGCGGGGGGCGGGGGCCGCCGCGGCCCCTTTTCCAGCCCGGCTGCGCGACGCCCCGGGCCCGCCCCGCCGCCCAGGTTCGCGCGGGATCGATGCGGATCGATGCGGAGCCACGAGGGGTTTGATCTGAGCCCTCAGATCCCGATTCAAACGCCGGCTCCTGGCAAGGCAGCGGGGCGGGGCCGGCCCTAACCGCCGGGCAAAGCGCTAACCCTGCGCTGGGGGGGCATGTTCCCCTAACGAGGGACGGGCCCCCCCGGCAGCGAACCGGATTTACAGCGGGCCAAGGCGGGGGCGGGGCGGGTGGCCAGGAAATACACACCTTTGCCAAACTGCTCCGTCCTGGGGGCCGGGGGGGGAGTGTGTGCGGGATGGGGGGTAGCGAGAGGGGTATATATGGCTGTAGACGGATGGACGGAGTGGCAGCAGACTGGGGGGGGGTATGGGCATGAGATGTGGGGTGCATGGGGCTGGGGCGTGGCAGAGCTCTGGGGGGCTCTGGGAAGGCCGGAGAGTGGCAGTGGGGCTGGGAGGGACAGGTGGGGCTGGGTGGGGGGTGCAGAGCTCTGGGGGGCTCTGGGAAGGCCGGAGAGTGGCCGTGGGGCTGGGAGGGGGGTGCTAGGCATGGCCGCGCAGTCAGATGGGTCTTTAACTGTTCGCTGGGCATCTGAGCTGGCAATTTACTAACCACCGTCATTACCAATGAGCGCGTTTCTCGCAGTGTCTAGCGATGTTTGTATCTTCTGCGCCTCAGCTCATTATTTGTAATTTGCCGAAGGGTTGTTCCCTTTCGGGTCGCAGCTACCTGGGCTTCCCCCGGCCGCACGGAGCTAGATCGAGGGGGAGAAAGGGCCCCGCAGATCCCAGCTTCACTCCTGCACCTGCGGCTTCACTCTCCTTCCTCCGAGCCTCGCTCGCGGAGTGTCCCAGGCGGAGTAAAGCGTCCGAAGGGATCATGTCTAGCCCCCCCCCCCCCACACACACACACAGACACACACACACACACACACGCGCCCTTCCTCCCCTTGCTACCGGCTCTTTGAGTTCATGGCTTTTCAAACGCCAAAGAGCATCTGCGTTGTGTGTCTCAACGGCCTGAACTATCCGCGGTAACTTCTCTACATCCACAGAACCACAAAGCGGAGACGGCACCGATCAGNACACACACACACACACACACACACACACACACACACACACACACACACACACACACACACACACACACACACAAAGAATTGATATCTGTTCCAGATAGAACAGGATGGAATCCACGCCCTCGTTAGTATCAATAGAATGAATAGGAAATTATATGAATTATGTATTATACACCATGTTTATAACTGATATATAGAGAGAATTTCTATTCACTATATATTGTGTATCTCAATATACAACCCATATGGGCTGTGCTTATCACTAATATCAGTTATGTTGTATATCAAATATGTGTATTGGGGGTAGGCAACCTATGGCCCGGGTGCCGAAGGCGGCACACGAGCTGATTTTCAGTGGCACTCACACTGCCGGGGTCCTGGCCACCGGTCCGGGGGGCTCTGCATTTTAATTTAATTTTAAATGAAGCTTCTTCAACATTTTAAAAACCTTATTTACTTTACATACAACAATAGTTTAGTTATATATTATAGACTTCGAGAAAGAGACCTTCTAAAAAGGTTAAAATGTATTACTGGCACGCGAAACCTTAAATTAGAGTGAATGAATGAAGACTCGGCACAGCACTTCTGAAAGGTTGCCAACCCCTGGTTGTGTGGTTGTGTGTATAATTGTTAACAATATCGCTCATATGTAATTTATACTATTTAGATATTTGATATTTACCATTTATATGTATACAGGTGTATTTTCTAGAATGCACATAAGGCACATTTCATTGATAGATCCGGTACACAATTGACAAGGCAACTTTGTGATAGATCGGGCTATCCCATATTAGCCTTGTAAAGCCATGAATACAGCAGCGGATTGAAATGAACGATACAGGTTGTATATAAACATACACTCAATAATGTCTACGTTATATATAGAAATATATCACCTGTACTGCAATGTCCACACATTCTCAATAGATCATACAGCCTAAATATATCCGCGGTGAAATCCTGACTTCACTGACTATATACAAGACAATATCATTGATATTAATGATATTGACGATGTTGTACATTTGATATCTAGCAATCGATGCAATTTCATGATCTCTGACATTATTTACATTAAGTATGAATATTATATTAAACACACACGTAGAGAAAATATTGTATATAGAGATATCAGCTGTATAAAATACACACACATAAATCAAATATTCCATAGATAGATAGATAGATAGATAGATAGATGGGGTGGATGGGGATAGATAGATAGATAGATAGATAGATAGATAGATAGATAGATGGGGTGTATGGGGATAGATAGATAGATAGATAGATAGATAGATAGATAGATAGATAGATAGATAGATAGATAGATAGATAGATAGATAAAGGGTGTGTGTGGGGATAGACAGACAGCTAGATATGCCCTATGAAATATGATATACTTTGGGAACAGTACGTATAAAGTATGTCAGAGATCTTCATGATATGACCTATAGATTGCTAGATATCAAAGTACACTATATGACCCGTTAATGGCTAGTAAACATACACACAGACAGACAGACAGACACACACACACACACAGACACACACACAATTCCAAAGGGCTTTTAAACTCCTCAGTTGTTGCTAAACCGATGTAATTTTACACTCCGCAACTGAGGTTGAATTGACTCAGTAAGTTCTTTGCGTTTTCCCCGAAGACCTTAAAGAATCTGGTGGTTTAAAAAGGAGGGAAACAAAACCAAACAACCGACTAACCCGCCCCCCCCCCCCCCCCCCCCCCCCCCCGCNGCGGACTCGGCGGGGTTTGGTTCCAGGTCGAAGGGAGAAGCGGGGCTAAAGAAAACCGATTTTCTGTTCGCGCCCAGCCCAATGTCGGGCAGTGACTGAGCGTGTCTCTCTCGGGTTCCTAGCGGCCCATTGTCAGGCTCTGGCTAGAGCTGGGGGGATTTTTTTTGGGGGGGGGGGGGCTGTAGCCCTGGCCCGTCGCGCTGCGGGGACAGAGCCGCGCGGGGAATGAGCAGACAGCTAACGCGCCGCGCGCTCACCCAATCTTCGGAGCCGAAATTAAAATTGATTTTTCTTTTTTCTTTCTTTTTTAAATCATATTTTAGCGCCTCTTTCTTGCACACGCGGGGCGCGAGGGCGCGGGGAGGGGAGGCCGGGGGGGGCTGTCACCGGGAGCGGGCGGAGCCGGGAAGGGTCAGTCCGGCCCCACGCTGTACCCCAGAGAGCAGGACAGGAGCCCCCCAGAGTCCCGCGCTCCCCGCGCCCCCGATTTCCCAGCCTCACTCGCTGCTCTAAGGATCAAACGAACCAGCAGCGGAATCGCGGGCAGCTGCTCTCCACGGATTGTAAATAATACAAACAGCGTAATTTCAGCTAAAGACGGGCATTTAGCGCCATGAATAAACCAGACTAGAAGCGCCTTTGTAATCTATCCCCGCGCACCCCCCATCCATCCCCATCCACCCCTCTATCTATCCCCGTTCACCCCCCATCCATCCATCCCCATTCACCCCCTCTATCTATCCCCGCGCACCCCCCATCCATCCCCATTCACCCCTCTATCTATCCCCGTGCACCCCCCATCCATCCCCATTCCCCCCTCTATCTATCCCCATGCCCCCCCATCCATCCTCATTCACCCCCTCTATCTATCCCCATGCACCCCCCCCACCCCCCTCCCCTCCCCCCCCCCCCTCCACCCCCATTCCCCCCTCTATCTATCCCCGTTCTCCCCCTATCCATCCATCACCATTCACCCCCTCTATCTATCCCCCTCCACCCCCATCATTCCAGCTCCTTCATCCCCTCTAGCGCTCCCCCTGCTCCCCCCCTCCACCCCCTCTATCTATCCCCGTGCCCCGCCCATCCATCCATCCCCATCCACCCCGTCTATCTATCCCCGTTCACCCCCTATCCATCCATCACCATCCACCCCTCTATCTATCCCCCTTCCCCCCCCCCTCCCTCCCCATCCCCCCCCCCTATCTACCCCCGTGCCCCCCCATCCATCCATCCCCCTTCCCCCCTCTATCTTTTCCCCTGCACCCCCCATCCTTCCCCCCCCCTCCCCCCCCCCCCTCCTCACCCCCCCCCCCCCCCCCTTTCTATCCCCCCTCCCCCCCCCTCCATCCCCCCCCCCCCCCCCCCGCTCCCCCCCCCCCTCCCTCCCCCCCCCCTCCCCCCCCCTCTCTCTCCCCCCCCCCCTCCCCTCCCCCCCCCCCCTCCACCCCCATTCCCCCCTCTATCTATCCCCTCTCCCCCCCCATCACTCCCTCCCCATCCTCCCCCTCTATCTATCCCCGTGGACCCCCTATCCATCCCCATTCCCCCCTCTATCTATCCCCTCTCCCCCCCCATCACTCCCTCCCCATCCTCCCCCTCTATCTATCCCCGCGCAACCCCCATCCATCCCCATCCCCCCCCTCTATCTCTCCCCGCGCACCCCCCATCCACCCCCATTCACCCCTCTATCTATCCCCGTTCCCCCCCCATCCACCCCCTCTATCTATCCCCTCTCCCCCCCCATCACTCCCTCCCCATCCTCCCCCTCTATCTATCCCCATGCACCCCCCTTCCCCCCCCCTCTCTATCCCCCCTCCCCCCCTCTCCCTCCATAACCGTCCGCCCCTCTATCTATCCCCCTGCACCCCCCCCCCAACCCCGCCCCCCCCCCCCCTCTCTCCCCCTCCCCCCCCCCCTTTTTTCCCCCCCCCACCCCCCCCCCTCCCCCCCCCTTCACCCCCCCTCTCTATCCCCGCGCAACCCCCATCCATCCCCCTCCACCCCCTCTATCTATCCCCGTGGACCCCCTATCCATCCCCATTCTCCCCCTCTATCTATCCCCGCGCACCCCCCACCCACCCCCATCCCCCCCTCTGTCTATCCCCGTCCGCCCCCCATCCATCCAGCCCCATTCGCCCCCTCTATCTATCCCCGTACACCCCCTATCCATCATCATCCTCCCCCTCTATCTATCCCCATGCACCCCCATCCATCCTCCTTCACCCCCTCTATCTATCCCCTCTCCCCCCCCATCACTCCCTCCCCATCCTCCCCCTCTATCTATCCCCGTGCACCCCCTATCCATCCATCCCCTCTATCTATCCCCGTGCACCCCCTATCCATCCATCTCCATTCACCCCCTCTATCTATCCCCATGCACCCCCATCCATCCTCATTCACCCCCTCTATCTATCCCCGTGCACCCCCTATCCATCCATCCCCTCTATCTATCCCCGTGGACCCCCTATCCATCCCTCCCCTCTACCTATCCCCGTGCACCCCCTATCCATCCCCATTCTCCCCTCTATCTATCCCCGTGCACCCCATCTATCTATCTATCTATCTATCTATCTATCTATCCCTACTCTGATCGCCGCTAACCCAGAACTGGCTGTTCCCGGGGCTGTGTGGGACCCTGCCCCCGGCGCCCCCGGCTGTGGGTCGGGCTCGGACTGGTTCCAGCCCCAGGGCGAGGAGCCCGGCTGGACCGCGGGACGGGGGCAGAGGTTCGGCGTGTCACACAACCCCCCAGCGGCTCCGGGGAGTGTGTGTGTGTGGGGGGGGCTGAGTTTCTAATCCCGGCTCCAGGCACTTGGGGGGGGGGGGGGGCAGCGCCAGCTGGGGTTCGCTCCCGCCTCGCGCTCCAGCGGCCCCGGTAATGAACAGGCCCCGGAGCCCCGGAGGAGCATCAACAAACACCCCGCTCCAGGCAAGGGGGGAAGCGGATCCCCATCCCCCTTCTCCTCCCCGCAGCCCGAGCAGGGGGGGGGAGCCTGGAACCCCACTTCCCGCCTAGCGCTGCCCCCCAGAGCAGCCCCCGAAGTGGCTGGGAGCCGAGGGGCCCCGCTGGATCGCCACACGCGCCCGTCTGCAGCCCCCCGCTTTGCTGCGCCCCGGCCCTGCAGCCGGCCCCGAGCCGGGAGAACGCGGCGCGGTTCCTAGGACTCTTCTCCGGCCTGGTCCTGCCCCGACCCCCCCAGACGCGCCAAGGGGCCCCGGGATGCGTTGGCAGGAAATCAACCCCCCCCCCAAAGGGACCGGTCCGCGCGCAGCCAAACACCCTCCTCCGGGGCACGTGGCCCGCTGCCGCAGTCAGAGCGCACCGCGCCTACCAAGCAGCCCGCCCGACTCTGCGCGCGCATTTCTGTGCGCCGCGACTCTCTGCGCGCGCATTTCTGTGTGTGGGGCGCGCGGGTGCCGAGTGCCCGTGTCGGTGTAAGCGCGAGAGGGGGGGTGTGTCCACGCGCGGGGGTTTCAGTTCTGGGCCTAACCTGTATAAACCAGCGATAGGGCTTCAGCCCCCCCCCCCCTCCCCTCGCTCGGCCGGGACCCTCCCCAGCCCCGCGCAAAGCTCTCCAAGGCGCGGAGACCGGGGGTCTCTGGGGCGGCCGGGGCGGGGGGTTCATTAACATCCACAGCCGCCCTGGATTTGCGAGGAGCCGGCTGCGGCACGGAGGCTGGAAGGGGGGCGGGGGGGGGCTGGTTTTAGATCCCCCCCCCCCATCCCAGTGTTGTTTTTCCACCTTCATTTGCATTCAAGTGTCTGCAGGGCTGTTTGTGCTGGTGGGTCCCGGGGGGGGAGGCGGATGTGGGGGCGGGAAGGGGGGGGGGCTGGGCTGGCCTCTGGCTGTAGAGAAATGAGAGCGAGTTAAACAAACCCGGAGTGAGGAAGGGGGGGGGGGGGTTACAGCCCCACTGCCTGGGCGGGTTTATACCGAAGCGAGGCCCTGGTGAGAAGGGGAACCAGCCCCCCAACCCCCAGGATTGTAGGGTGCCCCCTCCCCCCGCTAAAGCCTTTCCCAGGGGAGGGGGGAGGGAGACTTTACAAAAGCAACGTGTGAAGCCAGAGCCCGGCGACCCCTGGGGGGGGGGGGCTCTGCCGCCCCCGGGGCGTTTCCAAAGAGCAGCTTTCGGGGGCTGTCCTGGAGCCGCGGGTCAGGCGGGCGGAATAATATGCGGGGCGCGCCCTGAACCCCGCTTTCCGGGGGGGTGTTTGTGGGCTTCGGCCTTTCCTCGGCCCGGCTCGCTGCGGGAAGTCGGCGCAGGATGATCCGGTTCCGAGCCCAGAGCGCCCCACGCCACGTTCTCCGACGGGGTGAGGGATTTGGATTCCCGGGGGCCCTTGGGGGGGGTCTCTGGTGACCCCGTCAGGCCCTGCCCCCAGGCCCGCCTCTGCCCCCCACAGCTCCGCCTCCTGAGGCGCGAATAGGGGGGGTCCGGGGGGCTCCAGTCAGAGCCCTCGGGGCGCGGGGCGGCGATGGGGCTCCGGGGCGGGGGGTCATTGACACCGGCTGGTGATTCGCTCCCCGGCGGGGTCACCTGGCTGCGCTGGGCAGGAGACGCCGGGTAGTTTGTACTGGGCCGGTCCCGTCTGTTCCCGGGGAGGCGGGTCAGCCCCGCCCTGGGGCTCGTTCGCTCTGGTGGGCGGGGCCGGGGGTGGGGGACCTGCAGCCACGGACCCCCCCCCCCCCCAGGGTCCGGTCCGGGTTCGCCCCGATTGTTCCCCTAAGAACACGGGGCTGGCGGGACCCGGAGCGTCGCCCCGTCCATCCCGGTAACAAGCGCCCCGCGCCGCTCCGTGCCCCCGGCTGGGGGGGGGGGTCTCGGCCGAGGGGGTCTCGGCTCCTGGCCCCCGCGGGAGTTCGGGGCCTGTCAGGCTCTGGGCCCGGCTCCAGCCTCCACTGATCCCCGGCTTGTTAACGACCCGTTTCTATCCTTCTTGCTGCGGGGGCCGGGCCCGGAGCCGGTTCGGGGGGAGCGATTCTGTCCAGCCGGCCCCAGCCGGGGGTTTGGGGGGGGGGGACAGTTCGTTCGTCTGTTTTCGGCGAGGGGCTTTTACTGACCCCAAGAATTCAGGGCACCGGAGCCTGGGGGGGGGGGGCGGGGGGTACCNCCCCCCCCCCGAAAACAACAGCTGGGGTTTGTGCCTCTGCCCCCAGCGCTAACAGATAGTTCTTCCCCTCGATACACAACACACCCCTTACACACCCTCACATCGCATCTACACACACACACCTTACACACACACCCTCACATCGCACTACACACACACACTCTACACAACACCCACATCCACACATCGCATCTACACACACACCCTCTACACAACACACACACCCCTTCTGATCGCATCTACACACACACCCTCTACACAACACCCACACCCCTTCTCATCGCATCTACATACACACCCTATACACAACACACACCCTCACATCGCATCTACTCACACCCCTCTACACAACACCCCCCCTCACATCGCATCTACACACACACACCCTACACACACCCCTTCTCTTCGCATCTACACACACACCCTCTACACAACACCCACACCCCTTCTCATCGCATCTACATACACTCCCTATAGACAACACACACCCTCACATCGCATCTACACACACACCCTCTACACAACACCCACATCCACACATCGCATCTACACACACACCCTATACACAACACACACCCTCACATCGCATCTACACACACACCCTCTACACAACACCCACATACACACATCGCATCTACACACACACCCTCTACACAACACCCCCCCTCACATCGCATCTACACACACACCCTCTACACAACACCCCCCCTCACATCGCATCTACACACACACCCACACACCCTACACACACCCCTTCTCTTCGCATCTACACACACACCCTCTACATAACACACACACCCTCACATCGCATCTACACACACAACCTCTACACAACACCCACATCCACACATCGCATCTACACACACACCCTCTACACAACACCCCCCTCACATCGCATCTACACACACACACACCCTACACACACCCCTTCTCATCGCATCTACACACACACCCTCTACAACACCCACATCCACACATTGCATCTACACACACACCCTCTACACAACACCCACATCCACACATCGCATCTACACACACATGCTCTACACAACACCCCCCTCACATCGCATCTACACACACTCCCTCCACACACACACACTGCATCTACACACACACACACAGACTGCATCCACACACACACACCCTACACACACACACCTTCACATCGCATCTACACACACACCCTCTACACACACAAACAACACAACACACACACACCCCGCATCTACACACACTTCCCCCCCCACACCACATCTACACACCCACCCACCCACCCCTTCACATTCCATCTACACACACACTGTGACAAAGTGGGGGATTGTCTTGTTGTTTCCTTGGTTTTCCAATGGTTGCATGCCAAGGGGGTGGGACTCAGTGTCCCTGGGTGTTACTGGTGTAACGAGGTGAGGGGAGAGGGAGTTTGTGGTTACACAGGACCGGAGAGGGAACTTGGGACCCCGGCCAGACCCCAGCGACTGGTGACCTGGCGACCCGGAGACCCAGCAGCCGGTTCTGGGCAGTGGGGGGACAATGGGCTGCGGGGAGAGGACCCC
The DNA here is from genome assembly GCA_003942145.1 of Platysternon megacephalum. Taxonomy (NCBI): domain Eukaryota; kingdom Metazoa; phylum Chordata; order Testudines; family Platysternidae; genus Platysternon; species Platysternon megacephalum. The sequence continues at coordinate 23,056 of QXTE01000916.1, forward strand.
GGTGACCGGACCAGCCGGTTCCAGCCAGAGGGGCCAGAGGACAGAAGAGGGGAGAGGAGGCCCCAGTTTACGACCCTGTTTCCCTGGAGAGAAGACAATGGACAGAGGGGGTTTGGGGCCGGGGGTATCAGATGCCCAGCGGGGAAGCAGGAGGGCTCAGGGCTGGAGGGGGGGAGCAGGCAGAGCCCCCCTGGATGCAGGGAGACTGGGATGTGCTGGGCTGGGGGGGGCCAGGCCTGAGGCCAGAGAGTTTCCTGTGCTGGGTTCAACGCTCAATAACCCTCCTGTGTGACGCTGGCTGAGAGTCGCTCCGGGCTAGAGAACAGGGCGGGGGGGGGGGGATCAACCCCTTCGGGGGGTGGAGGCCCCGGGGGTCCCGAGCGAGGGGACTCCCTGGGGGGGCCCACGGCAGAGACAGACGTGCTAAGGCTCAGACCGCACGGGGCCAAGAGCGGGCACGACCTGTGAATCCGTGACACACACACACCCCTCTACACACACCACATCATCACATCTACACACATACGCTGAGACCCACACCCCCCCACATCCCCACACCTCCCCTCATCTACACCCCCCCATCTCTCTCTCTGTGGTTCCCTGCTCCAGCTGGGCAGGGAGCCAAGGCCCTGGGCTGGTTCCCTCAAACCCTCCTCTCCAGGCGCTGCCTGCCCCGCTCTGGCTGTTGGGAGGAGCCCGGAAGTCACCGGTGTCAGACTGTCCCGGGCATTTCAAACCCCCCGGACAGGGGGAAATTGCTGCAAAACATTCGCTTTGCCCTTGTCTGGGTCCATCCTGGGCCGATATTGGGGGCCGGGGACTGGTGACCCCGAGAGGGGTCGGGGAGCTCTGCTCTGGCATGTCCAGAAATCGGTAAAACCGGAGCGATGAAATATTGTGTGAAACCCGGGGGGACTTCGGGGACTTCGGGACAAACTGAAGACAAAGGGTCTGAGCCCGAAGGCGCAACAATGGGGGGGGGGGGGAATTCCACCCAGTGGTTTCCAAGGCAACGCCCCGATCAGCTGGTGGGGTGATTCTCAAGTGGTCCGGCGTTCCCCAGGCCCCCGGCGCTGCAGTGTCGCCGAGCCCTGCTAACTGCCCCCCCTCTGCGAGCTCTGTGCACCCCCATCACTCGCCCTCCCGTTGGGAAACGGGTCTGTGGCACCCCAATTCCCCCCCCCTCCCCGGCAAAGTCGCATTAACACAAACCCGCGCGTGTCTCAGCCCCTCTGGGGAGCAGCGAATGGGGGAGGGGCGCGCGCTGCGCCCCGATCCTACCCGGGGAGGGAGCGCGCCGGCCGGACGGAGCCGCGCAGGCGCGGGCGCTGGGCTGGAGGCCGCGGGTTTACGCCCCGCCGCTGCTTCATCAGCCCCATCGCTCATCCTGATGGGAAGTTAATTAAACGTGTGAGGTCGCGCGCCCGGCCGCCTGGGCTAATTGAAATCCGCGCTGGGGCTGCGGGGGGCGCCAGGCCTGCAAGGGTTAAACACAACCCAGCACCGACCGCCCCCCGCCCCAAGGCTTCCTCTGGGCCGGCCGGAGAGCGCCCCGCGCCCGGTCCCTGCGGCCAGAGCCCCCACCCGCGCCAGACACGGGCCTTTCCTCCGGGTGTGTGTGTGTACCCGGGGCTGTGTGTGTGTGTGTGTGTACCCGGGGCTGTGTCTGTGTGTGTGTGTACCCGGGGCTGTGTCTGTGTGTGGGGTGTGTGTGTGTGTACCCGGGGCTGTGTCTGTGTGTGGGGTGTGTGTGTGTGAACCCAGGGCTGTGTGTGTGTGGGGTGTGTGTGTGTGTACCCGGGGCTGTGTGTGTGTGTGGGGTGTGTGTGTGTGTGTACCCGGGGCTGTGTGTGTGTTGGGGGGTGTACCCAGGGCTGTGTCTGTGTGTTGGGGTGTGTGTGTGTACCCGGGGCTGTGTCTGTGTGTGGGGTGTGTGTGTGTGAACCCAGGGCTGTGTGTGTGTGGGGTGTGTGTGTGTGTACCCGGGGCTGTGTGTGTGTGTGTGTGTACCCGGGGCTGTGTCTGTGTGTGGGGTGTGTGTGTGTGAACCCAGGGCTGTGTGTGTGTGTGGGGGTGTGTGTGTGTGTACCCGGGGATGTGTGTGTGTGGGGTGTGTGCGTGTGTGTACCCGGGGCTGTGTGTGTTGGGGGGTGTACCCAGGGCTGTGTCTGTGTGTGGGGTGTGCGTGTGTGTACCCGGGCTGTGTGTGGGGTGTGTGTGTGTGTGTGTACCCGGGGCTGTGTCTGTGTGTGGGTGTGTGTGTGTACCCGGGGCTGTGTCTGTGTGTGGGGTGTGTGTGTGTGTACCCAAGGCTGTGTGTGTGCGTGTGTGTGTACCCGGGGCTGTGTGTGGGGTGTGTGTGTGTGTGTGTGTGTACCCGGGGCTGTGTGTGGGGTGTGTGTGTGTGTACCCAAGGCTGTGTGTGGTGTGTGTGTGTGTGTGTGTACCCGGGGCTGTGTGTGGGGTGTGTGTGTGTGTGTACCCGGGGCTGTGTGTGGGGTGTGTGTGTGTGTGTGTACCCGGGGCTGTGTGTGGGGTGTGTGTGTGTGTACCCGGGGCTGTGTGTGTGTGTGGGTATCCCTGGGGGCCTAGTCGTGTCCTTGCATGGCCAAGCAAGCTGGGGGGGGGCTGTGGCTTGGCTGGCTCCGGCGATGGATTTGTGGGTACAGGGGGGTGTCCGCACACACAGCTGGGGAAACACAAAACCACAGCGCATCACGCACCAATAGCTACGCAACCAACACACCGAACAAGGGGTGTGTGTGTAACACACCTATAGAAATACAGCCACCTAGCAGTACCTAAAGCAAATCACGTACACGTGTAAATACAAGTATCGCAACACACAAATGTATAGATGCCACACACATGCCTATAAATAGACACAAATACATAAACAATTGTGTATAAATACCCCCCCATACACATCCGGGCTCAGCCCCTCCAGCAGGGGGCGGCAGGGACCCCCCCTCAGGCGTTATCGCTTCATAATGCCCGGCCTTTTAGCTGCGCTGTGTCAGGAACCAGACGTGGCAAATGCCCCATAAACTATTAACACTCGTTAGTGGTTTTATTTCCTTCCTGCTTATGGTGTTTATCACCCCGCCGCCCCCCGCCCAGCCCTTCCACACACACACCCCTGCCGCCCCCTGCCCAGCCCTTCCACACACACACCCCGCCCAGCACTGTCTGTCTGTCCGTCCATCCCCACATCCTATCTGTCTGTCTGTCCATCCCCACACCCCGTGTGTCGGTCCATCCATCCCCACACCCCGTCTGTCTCTCTGTCTGTCCATCTCCACACTCCGTCTGTCTGTCCATCCCCACACCCCGTCTGTCTGTCCGTCGATCCCCACACTCCATCTGTCCATCCATCTGTCCATCCCCACACCCTGTCTGTCTGTCTGTCCATCCATCCCCACACTCCGTCTGTTTGTCTGTCCATCCCCACACCCCATGTCTGTCCGTCTGTCCATCCCCACACCCCGTCTGTCTGTCTGTCCATCCCCACATTCCGTCTGTTTGTCTGTCCATCCCCACACCCCATGTCTGTCCATCTGTCCATCCCCACACCCTGTCTGTCTGTCCATCTGTCCGTCCCCACATCCCATCTGTCTGTCCATCCCCACACCCCGTCTGTCTGTCTGTCCGTCCATCCCCACACTCCATCTGTCCGTCCATCCATCCCCACATCCCGTCTGTCTGTCTGTCCATCCCCACACCCCATCTGTCCATCCCCACACCCCGTGTCTGTCTATCTGTCCATCCCCACACCCCGTCTGTCTGTCTGTCCATCCATCCCCACACTCCATCTGTCCGTCCATCCATCCCCACATCCCGTCTGTCTGTCTGTCCATCCCCACACCCCGTCTGTCCGTCTGTCCGTCCCCACACCCCGTGTCTGTCTATCTGTCCGTCCCCACACCCCATGTCTGTCCATCTGTCCATCCCCACACCCCGTCTGTCTGTCTGTCCATCCATCCCCACACTCCATCTGTCCGTCCATCCATCCCCACATCCCGTCTGTCTGTCTGTCCAGCCCCACACCCCGTCTGTCTGTCCATCCCCAAACCCTGTCTGTCTGTCCGTCCATCCCCACACTCCATCTGTCCATCCGTCCATCCCCACACCCCGTCTGTCTGTCCATCTGTCCGTCCCCACACCCCGTCTGTCTGTCTGTCCATCCCCACACTCCGTCTGTCTGTCCATCTGTCCGTCCCCACATCCCGTCTGTCTGTCCATCCCCACACCCCATCTGTCTCTCTGTCTGTCTGTCCATCCCCACAGCCTATCTATCTATCTATCTATCTATCTATCTATCTATCTATCTATCTATCTATCTATCTATCTATCTATCTACACAGAAGTTGCAATAATTGCAACTTACATCACTGTAGAACCGAATTCAGGACGGGTGTACGTCTACACACAAGCTGGAATTGAAATAACCGCCCAGCCTAGGCTCCACGTCTCCCTTTGCTGCTCTCCGGGCCGGACAGTGCACACGCTGAGTTCACAAATGTCACTGTCCCGTTTCCATTTCAATTAAGTCAGCAAAGAATCAACATCAGCGCCATGCGCCCGCCCCATCGCTAAAGGGCTGAAGGAACCGGGGGATTCTCCACCGCCCCACAACTCAGGTTCAGGCCGCCCCTACGGGAACTGTCCAAGGAGCGGGGGGGGGGAGCCTATTTTCAAAAGAAATGTAACCATCAACGGGCAGAATTTCAAAGGGCTTTATGTGCCTAAAGTGCTTTGGAAAATCCTGATTAATAGATAGAGAAATAGAGGGAGTGGGGTGGGGATAGATAGATAGATAGATAGATAGATAGATAGATAGATAGATAGATAGATGGGGCGGATGGGGATAGATAGATAGATAGATAGATAGATAGATAGATAGATAGATAGA
>QXTE01000916.1:30695-41025 GCA_003942145.1 Platysternon megacephalum
ATAGATAGATAGATAGATAGATAGATAGGGGGTGTATGGGGATAGATAGATAGATAGATAGATAGATAGATAGATAGATAGATAGATAGATAGATAGATAGAGGGGGCGGATGGGGATAGATAGATAGATAGATTGATAGATAGATAGATAGAGCGGATGGGGATAGACAGACAGACAGACACAGTGGGAGTGTATGGGGATAGACAGACAGACAGACAGACACAGTGGGGTGGATGGGGATAGAAAGCTGGAGAGACAGACAGACTGGCAGGGTTGGTGCAGACGTGTCAGTGCCAGGAAACGCTCCTCTCTCCCCAGCAGAGGTTGGTGCAATAGGAGGTGTTCTCAGCGGCCAGACAGAGGCTCTGGAGGGAGGGGAGGGCAGTGGATGGGGAAGGTGGCGTAGCCGTGGGGGCTGGAGGCCGCCGGAGGTCCTGGCTCTCGCTGGCTGTGACGTGAGGAGCATGTGAGGAGCAGCAGGCTGGGTTCCTATGGCGGGCTCTGCAGACCAGCGTCTTTGTCTCTGGCCGGCTGTTCTCAGCTGGCTCCAACTGCACTGCTGGGCTTGCCCCGGCTGAGTTCCCCCTGTGTGGACACGGCTACACTGCACAGAGGCTGCTCCCGGGTGAAGATGCTGCCCTAGCACCCGGCTCCCTTGTGCTGGGGTGGCTGAGAGCAGGGCTAGGCCTGGGGAGCTGCCGGTGCAGCGCCGTGGTCAGAGGTGTGACCGGCATCGCTGGACGCGGCTGGACCCCTGCTCCCTCTTGGGGCCAAGCGTCATTTGCTGGTACCAGGGACGTCTCCAGCTAGCGAGTTGCCAGTGTAGCTACACACCTGGTCTAGTGTGTGCATGTATCCCCCGTCCGGCTCGTCCCCGTCCCCCGGCTCGTCCCCGTCCCCTAGGGGAACGGCCGCCCCCGGGCCGGCTTGTCCCCATTCCCCGGCTCGTCCCCGTCCCCCAGGGGAACGGCCGCCCCTGGGCCGGCTCGTCCCCGTCCCCTGGCTCGTCCCCGTCCCCTAGGGGAACGGCCGCCCCCAGGCCGGCTCGTCCCCATTCCCCGGCTCGTCCCCGTCCCCTAGGGGAACGGCCGCCCCCGGCCGGCTCGTCCCCGTCCCCCAGGGGAACGGCCGCCCCGTCTGGCTCGTCCCCGTCCCCCAGGGGAACGGCCGCCCCCGGGCCGGCTCGTCCCCATTCCCCGGCTTGTCCCCGTCCCCTAGGGGAACGGCCACCCCCGGCCGGCTCGTCCCCGTCCCCCAGGGGAACGGCCGCCCCCGGCCGGCTCGTCCCCGTCCCCCAGGGGAACGGCTGCCCCGGCATAACCGCACCCTAGTTGCTGCTTCAAGGACCCCTGTGGCGTGAAACGATACGACTCCCCGAGGGCTCGTCCATCCAGGGCAGCTCCCCTGGCATGAGGCCAGGGGGGAATTCGAAGTTCTGGCTCTACGCCAAACGAGCGTTCACACAGGAAGCAGCGCGGGCCCTTCCCGGCCTGTTCCCGTCCCATCGGTCTCTCATTTGCTACCAAGCTGCCCCCGATCGGCCCCTGACGCCAGCCTCTGCTGCCCACCACGGAGCTCCCTCCTTGGCCTTCAAATCCCTCCTCAGACTCCCCCGTGCCGTGCCGCCGAGGAAAACTAGACACCTGGTCTGGGTGCTGGTGAGCTGCGGGCCCGGCCCGTCATGCAGAGCAATATTGTCTCTGTCCCCTTGTGCCCCCGTCTCTCTGCCTCCAGCCGGCGTCTCCTGCCTCGTGGGCAGCTCCTGGGGGCAGGGAGCGGCTGTCTCTGTGACGCGTTTGTGCAGCACCTAGCGCCGGCGCTGGTAGCGTCCTGGGCCATGGCTGCTGCCAAGACCAGGAACGTGTCAGGGTGGCTCTTGTGCGGCAGTGCCCCAGGCAGCCGTGCGAGGGTCCTACCCACCTCGTGCACTGGTGTAAGGGCGAACACACGCGTCGGGCTGGTACGGTTCTCCCGGCGTACTGCCACCAGCAACGCTCCACGCTCACCGGCCAGGCGGGTCCCCGACCTCCCCGAGCGACGCCCCCCACGTAACCACCCCGGGCGCTTGCCGGGATAAACGCATGGGATGGACTCCGGCCTCACCCACGTTCAGTTACACTTCGGCCTGCGGCCTAGTCTGGATGCGGCCTGTCCGCACTGGAGTTTGCAGCAGCGGAAGCGAAACCAGTTTGAAAACCGAAGTGAAACGGCGCAGCCACAAATCCCGGTGCCTTGCTCCCCGCACGGGCCGGGGGCCAGGGCTGGCCGTGGGGTGTATGCGGTGGGGGGGGGGACGGGATGGACGGACAGTCAGTTTACACAGAGGTTGTGCCTGTTAGGGCAGGGAGAGGGGGTACAGCTAACCGCAGAGTCGGCCCGGGGTGTATGTGTCGTGCGCGGTGTGGCCGTGTGTGTGTGTGCTCTGTGTGTGCGCAGTGGCTGTGTCCAGGCGTGTGTGTTTCTGTTTGTGCACACACATGCACACACATACACATGCACACGGGCGCACACACGCACACGCACAGTCATGCACGCACACTCATGGTCCCTGGGCCCCCGTGGACACCCACCCCATGCAGATCTCTGCTTCCCCAGGGCTCTGTCCCCTGCCCCCACGGCCCCACCCCCCGGCCCGGCTCGCGGCGTGTCCGGATCAATTAGAATGGAGATTGGAGGCACAGCGCGGAGGGTAAATATTAAAGCCGGGCGCTTCGCTAATTCAAACCATCGATCAGGCGGGGATGAGAGCAATAAATTATTGTGACAAGATGCAATCCGAACAGCCGGCTCCTGGGCGCCGATCGATGGGGCGCTCCGCTCCCCCCCGGGCTGCTGCCAGCAACGCCCCTGCCTGGCCCAGCTCTGCTCCCCACTGCGCCCTGCTCCCCACTGCCCCCTACTCCCCTGGGCCCCTGAATCTCTGCTCCCCACTGCCCCCTGCTCCCCCACTGCCCCTGCCCCCCCCTACCCCCCCACCCCCCCCCCCCCCGCCCCCCGCCCTCTCCCCCCCCCCCCCCCCCCTGCCCCCCGCCCCCCCACTGCCCCCTGCTTCCCTGAATCTCTGCTCCCCACTGTCCCCTGCCCCCCTGCGCCCCCCAATCTCTGCTCCCCACTGCCCCCTCCTCCCCTGGGCCCCTGAATCGCTGCTCCCCACTGCCCCCTGCTTCCCTGAATCTCTGCTCCCCGCTGCCCCCTGCGCCCCACTGCCCCCTGCTCCCCTGGGCCCCTGAATCTCTGCTCCCCACTGCCCCCTGCTCCCCACTGTCCCCTGCTCCCCACTGTCCCCTGCTCCCCTGGGCCCCCGAATCTCTGCTCCCGGCTGCCCCCTGCTTCCCTGGGCCCCCGGATCTCTGCTCCCCACTGCCCCCTGCTCCCCACTGTCCCCTGCTTCCCTGGGCCCCCGAATCTCTGCTCCCCACTGCCCCCTGCTTCCCTGGGCCCCCGAATCTCTGCTCCCCACTGCCCCCTGCTCCCCACTGCCCCCTGGGCCGCCGAATCTCTGCCCCCCCCCACTGCCCCCTGCTCCCCCAGTGTCCCTGTGCCCCAATACACACACAGCCTCCCTCTGCCAGGCTGGGCACTAAACAGCCTCCCCACCCCCCATCTCCAGACCCTGGGGGCATAGGACTGGGCTCTAGCCTGCTCTTGCCAGGTTAATATAGGGCAGGGTGGGGCAGGGGTCAGGGTCTGGGGGACATGGGGGGAGCTACGGATTAACTCCCCCCCCCCCAAGGAAAATCTTTGTGACTTGGCGGGTATCCCAAGGGAGCAGGAAAAGGCGGAGAACATCTCCTGGGGATAGCGGGGACCGGATCTCTAGAGATAGATAGATAGATAGATAGATAGATAGATAGATAGAGAGGGGGTGTGGGGATAGGTAGGTAGGTAGATGGATGGATGGGGTGTGGGGGGATGGACGGATGGGTGTCTAGGGGGATAGACAGATGGAGGAGGTGTGTGCCCAGGGGTGGACGAGCGCTGCCCACACAGATGCTGAGGGCTGTGTATGGCCGGGGAACTGGTGTGGCCAGGGTGAGTTGACCAGTGAGTTTTGCAGGGGGCAGGTGGGCGGACGGGTCACAGCTGGCAGGGGAGCGCCGCGTTGTGGGGGAGGGGCACCCAGATTTCTCCCTGCTTCCTCCTGGTGGGGGGGGGGCAACGCTGAGAACAGATACTGCCCCCCCTCCCTGTTCCTCCACACACCCCAGGTCACTTCCCCCCCCCGGGCTGTGCTGCTGCTCTCTGCCCGCCCCTTACCCAGCCCAGGTGGGGAACGTGACCGGCTGTAGGGAGCCCGGGCGTTGTTCCTCGCTCCCCCCCACGGCCCCCACGGGTGCACGGGACGGAGGAGCAGTGCGAGCAGCAATGCAGGTGCTCTGTGCATCCAGGTCAGTTTCCCCACATGGGTGAGGCGGGGGGCACGGGGGGCCTGAGGAGCCCATGGGGGCCAGGGGCAATGGGGGGGCGCTGCATCCTCGGGGACCAGGGCCCCCAAAATACAAGTTCACCCAGGCTGCCATTTTCCCTAAGTCCGCCCGGGAAAGCGCCAAACCGCGGCCACCCCTTGGGGGTTCCTGGCGGCCGTTGTGCTGAGGTGGCAGGGAGCAGCAGGGGGCCAGTGAACCCGGCCCCAGTCTGCAGCTCGCCCCGGGGTGGCCAGGAGCTGGAGGGACTGGTCTCCCCAGGTGCTTTGACACCGAGGCCCTGTGTGGACGCAGGGAGCCCCGGTTCGGCCTGTGCCCGCCCCGGCTGGGAGCACGCGACGCAGACACACGTCCGCACTGGTGTGTGTGTGTCCCAGTCACACACACACAGCGCAGGGCTCAGCCGCAGCATCAGGGACACACACACACACGGCAGCCCGTTGTACCTCCTGTACACACAATCACGCAAACAGAAACACTACACAGATACGCACGCACACACACAAACACACACTGTGCATGCACACACATACATACACACACCACACACCCACACTGTGCACACACCCACACTGCACACACATGCACACAATATGTATGTGCACAAACACACTGCACACACACACTCTGCATGCACACACACTCAGTCTGTGCACACACAAACACAATATATGTGCACACACACACACACTGCATGAACACACACACAATATACACCCACTGCACACACCCACACTGTGCATACACACACACTGCACACACATGCACACAATATGTATGTGCACAAACACACACTGCATACACACACACACACTCTGCATGCACACAGTCTGTGCACACACAAACACAATATATATGTGCACACGCACACTGCATGAACACACACACAATATACACACACTGCACACACACACACACTGTGCACACACACACTGCGCACGTGCAGAGACAGTCACAAACACACAGACAGACACACAGACTCTCTCACCCCTCCTGAGCCCAGCGTGTGTGCTGGGTGGGGGGTGGGGGGCGAGCAGGAACTTAGCAATAGGATTTGGGGGGGGGGTTAAGTCTTGCCCCATTTCCCCTCCCCCCCACATCCCAGCTGATCTGCTCAGGAGTCACCCCTCCCCCTCCTCCTTCCTTGGGGGTGGGGGCAGGGGGCTGGTTCTGGACTGGCCCAATTCTCTGCCCCACTCCCACCCCCCTTTCAAGGATATCCCTGGGACTCAGGACCCCTCCTGTGCCCCACAGCGCACCCCTGCACCAGAGCCCCCCCTTTCAGCCGTGCCCCCCCCCACCGCCTGCGCTGCACACCAGGCCCCCCTCCCGTGCTGGGGAAGCCCCCCATCCCCGCACGCTGACCTGAACCCCCCCCCAACAGGTAAAGGAAGAAAGTTTCTCAAAGTCACCGTGAATCAGTTCAACTCCCCCCGCCCCCTTCCCGGGGGGATATTCTCGCGGGGGGGGAGCATAGAGCCCTCCACATGCCCCCCCCCAAACTGCCCCCTCCAGCACCAGCACCGGGGGGTCCCTCAGCCCTGGGGGGCCATGGGGTGGAAGCTGGGGAAGGGGGGGCTCGGGGTCCCAGGCCTTGGCATGCCGGGCGCGTCCGCAGGGCCCGCCGGGCGGCAGTTTACCGCTGATGGATACCCGCACTTGTCTCTTAATCTCCGGAGCCGCGGATCGATTCGCTATTTCCCTTTGTTGCCAGAAACTTCGATCCCCTGCCCTGGAATTAGGTTCCCTGCCTTAATCTAAACGGAAACCGGCTCCAGTTAGCTCTGGGGAGGGGGCAGGAGAGGGATGGGGGCGGAGGAGTGGGGGGCACGAGAGGGCTGGGGGGAGGGGGGGCAGGGGAGGGCTGGGGGGCTGGGACAGAGGAGGATGGGGAGGGGGGCAGGAGAGGGCTGGGAGGCTGGGACAGAGGAGAATGGGGGCGGGGGGGCAGGAGAGGGCTGGGGGGCTGGGACAGAGGAGGATGGGGGCGGGGGGGCAGGACAGGGAACTCACCTCTAGAGGAAGGGACGTGGGGGCAGGAAGGGGGACGTTGCCGCTGGCGATGATAGTGTGAAATATGGGGGGGGGGGAGACTCAAGGGTCAGCCCCCTCGCACCCCCGCCGTGTGCCAAGCAGACAGGAAAATACCCCCCGCCCAAGTCCAGTGGGAAGCTGCTGCCCCCAGAACCGCCCCCCCCCCCGTCCAGGAGTCAAGATCCCCCCCTCCCCCGCCGCAACTCAACACAAACTCAGACAAGCCAAGTCCTCCCCCCCCCCCCCCAGGAAACTTTCCCAACTTGGCTACTCACAGTTCGGTCCGGTCACCATCCGGTCTGTCGGTCTGTCGGTCTGTCGGCAGGTGTCGGCTGCGGGGGGCGCAGGAGGGGGGGGGGCAGCTGCAGGAGCCGGGGGGTGGTTTTGCGGAGGGGGGGGGCTCTTAAAACGTTTTTCTTTTCATTACAGTTAAATCATTCGCCCCCTTATTTTTTTTGGGGGGGGGGGATTCAGCGCCCCTCGAAACGGGGGGGGGGTAGGAAAAGGAAAGGAAGCCGAGAGATGAGGAGAAAGTGGCGGGGGGGGGGGACGGGGCAGGGGGCAGGAGCCGGCAGCGGGTCGGGCAGGAGCCGGCAGCGGGTCGGGCAGGAGCCGGCAGCGGGTCGGGCGGGAGCCGGCAGCGGGTCGGGCGGGCAGGGAGGTGTGTGTGTGCGTCTGAGTCTCTCGCTGCCTTCTCCGCCCCTCGCTAGCGGGAGGGAGAGGCCGGGGCTCGGGCTGTATTTGTAGGAGCTGCCAGTGCCTCGGATCGATGCATATAATTTTCCTCAAACTCGGAAAATAAAGTTCATAGCTGATCAAATTTGAAAACAGATGTCGAATCGCGACTCTAAATAAGATTCGATCCCTCTGAATGGACTGTAGATAATATTTGGCCGGGCACTTGATGAAAATGACTGATTTCATTTAGACAGAGAAGGGGAGCCAGAGGAGGTGCGCGCTGGTTTGCAGAAAATAATGGGAGCGTGTGTGTGTCACATGCACACACCCTTGTCCTCCATCCTCAACCCCCTTCAGAGGCCGGGTGGTGGCCTGGGGTACCTGAGCCTGGCCCCTGACTCTGTGTCTGTGTGTGGTTGTGAGGGATCCCACTGCTACCACCAACACACCCACACACCACGACACATTTTGGGTGTCATCCCCCCTTTCCCCAGCCTAACTACCCCCCAAAAAAACTAATGGAAGGCCTGGGTAGCTAAACACGCGTCCCAGGCTTTGAAGGAGTGTGTGTGGCATAGGGATCCCATGGCTAGCACCAACACACACACAAGCAACACACAGACCCTATATTACATTGTGTGTGTCACTCACCCCTTTCCCCATCCTAACACCCCCACATTTTAATGGACGGCCTGTGGTACCTAAACATGTGCTCCTGAGTGGGGGGAGGAGTGGCGTAATGATCCCCCCCCACACCAGCACACTCACAAACACACACCCCACAATATATTTTGGGTGCTATCTCCCCCTTCTCCTATCCATGGGTCCCTTCCAATTTTGATGGATGTCTTTAGGCTGGTAGCTGAATGTGCCCCCCAGTTTCTGTATGTGTGTGTGTGGGGGGGCTGTGGCTTAGTATCCCATTTCTGGCACCAATTGTTAGTGTCACCCCTTTCTCCAATCTCTCCCCTGCCTCCCCTCTTTCTCTAGGCCTGACCTCCCCCCTCACATTTTGGCGGTTTGTGTGTGGCTACCTGAACCCCCTTGTGGGGGTCGTATGGCCTGGAGTTCCACCCCTGGGACCAAAACAAACAAAACAATACACAATGCACAAGTTTTGTGTCACCTCCTCCTCCTCCATCCCCCCTCAAGATGCATGGCCGCGTGTGTGTGTGTGTGTGTGTGTGTGTGTGTGATGGGGGGGCGCTGTCTGTGTGTGTGTGTGTGTGTGTGTGAGGGAGGGGCTCTGTCTGTGTGTGTGTGTGTGTGTGTGATGGAGGGGCGCTGTCTGTGTGTGTGTGTGTGTGTGTGTGAGGGAGGGGCTCTGTCTGTGTGTGTGTGTGTGTGTGTGGGGGGGGCGCTGTCTGTGTGTGTGTGTGTGTGTGTGTGAGGGAGGGGCTCTGTCTGTGTGTGTGTGTGTGTGTGGTGGAGGGGCTCTGTGTGTGTGTGTGTGTGTGTGTGTGTGGGTGTGGCTCTGTCTGTGTGTGTGTGTGTGTGTGTGTGGTGGAGGGGCTCTGTGTGTGTGTGTGTGTGTGTGTGTGTGGGTGGGGGTCTGTGTGTGTGTGTGTGTGTGTGTGTGTGTGTTGGAGGGGCTCTGTCTGTGTGTGTGTGTGTGTGTGTGTGTGTGTGATGGAGGGGCTCTGTCCGTGTGTGTGTGTGATGGAGGGGCTCTCTCTCTTTGTGTGTGTGTGTGTAGTTTAACTTGCCCTTCTGGCTTTGGGGTGGGGGTTGTGTCACAGAGTTCCACTCACACACACACACACTCACAATACAAATATTCCAGTAGCTCCCCACACACACACACACACACTCCCTGCCTGCAATAACAATTAAATATCGACCTGCTTTGCTGCTCCAGCAGGGCAGGAGCCTGGAACCTGCCAGTGACACCCAAGGTGCTGGGCTTGGGCCTCCCCCCTTCACCCCCAGTCCCTCCGGCCTCCCTTCCCCCGCTGCTCCTGGGCGTGCGGCACATTGCGGGGGGGGGGGGGGGGGGTTGGGGTCCCACACGTATTTTCTTGTCTCTTTCAAAAGAAAGAAAAATGACCAAGTCATTGTTCATAAAATCCTCGCACCAAATGTCTAGGAGGGGTCCTTAAGCTTCCTATTCCCCAGCATGTGCGCACACACACACACACACACACACACACACACCCCCAGACACCCACACACACACACACACACACACACACACACACGAACACACACACACCCCCCGGAGCTCACACACACACACACACACACACACACAAACACACACACACACACACACACACACCCCCCCCAACACACACACAAACACACACACACACACAAACACACACACACACACACACAGCCCCTGGATCACACACACACACACACACACACACACACACACCCACACACACACACACACACAGCATCACACACACAGACACCCACCCACCCACAGACTCACACACAGACACACTCCCAAGGACTTACATTCTAGGAAGTAAGTAACAAGTTAAGTGAGGTGTTGGGGGGAGGGGGAGGTTTACTCCTGAAGTTGGTGTCTTCTTAGGAGTTGGAGATCAAAGTGCACTTAAGGATGTGTGTGTGTGTGTGTGTGTGTGTGTGTGTGTGTGTGTGTGATGGGGGGGGGCTGTGTGTGTGTGTGTGTGTGTGTGTGTTTGTGTGTGTGTGTGTGTGATGGAGGGGCTCTGTGTGTGTGTGTGCGTATGTGTGTTTGTGTGTGGGTGGATGATGGAGGGGCTCTGTGGGTGGGTGTGGGTGGGTGTGTTTGTCTGTGTCTGTGTGCGTGTGGGTGTGTGATGGAGGGGCTGTGTGTGTGTGTTTGTGTGTGTGTGTGATGGAGGGGCTCTATGTGTGTGTGTGTATGTTTGTGTGTGTGTGTATGTTTGTGTGTGTGTGTGATGGAGGGGCTCTGTGTGTGTGTGTGTATGTTTGTGTGTGTGTGTATGTTTGTGTGTGTGATGGAGGGGCTCTGTGTGTGTGTGTGTGTGTATGTTTGTGTGTGTGTGTGTGTGTGTGATGGAGGGGCTGTGTGTGTGTGTTTGTGTGTGTGTGTATGTTTGTGTCTGTGTGTGTGTGTGTGTGTGTTTGTGTGTGTGTGTGATGGAGGGGCTGTGTGTGTGTGTTTGTGTGTGTGTGTGATGGAGGGGCTCTGTGTGTGTGTGTGTGTGTGTGTATGTGTGTGTGGGGGGGGGGG